>JZKD02S2407200.1:0-13913 GCA_000966675.3 Picea glauca
TGTATAACATATAACATATATGTTATATAGCTAACATTATCTAAAAACATTAATTTCAAGTACTAAATTATTAATAATAAATATTGATATTGTACAATTTAATTAAAGAAAATTACCAAATGAGCCGCAAGCTTCAAGTCTGGGTGCAATTGTAGATCACCGAAGTTTCGGGCGCAAGATGTATACCACGCACACGGGGCATGAGAGCTGGATGGTGCCCATAAAGGAATCCGTGGGCATAAAAATCGGGGACTATGAAAATGAACGGTGTTCGGTTGGACTCATGATGTAGAGATATAGATGGACATGAAATCTGCCACTCCGCCATCTGGGAACCCGTGAGCATAGACATGGATTACCAATTTTTGGATGCAAGATGTACACTTGAAACACAGGGAACGAGAGTTTGATAACACGTACCGGGGAAGCCACAGGCATAAAATTGGCTAAGGAAACGAAAGGGCTCGGTCAGACTCATAGTGCATATTCCATAATCCATGTGCAACACCAACTATGTGGTGACTAGACCAGTATGTGTACAAACCAGGAAAAACTAAATATGTACCTTTATAAAGTATGGACATGATATTTTATAGAGCATGTACAAAGATGGCATCCCATACTTTCCCACTTTGTGGATCGCAGGTTCTCGGGCTCAAAAAATAGGCATCTATTGTCTTGTGTCCTACAAATAGCACCCAAATTTCCGCGATATACAAATTGACAAGCAAATGTACGGGGTGGCTGAGATTTTATAGAGCGTGTACACTTTTTGGATCACGGGTTCTTGAGATGGAGGGCTAAAAAACAGGCCTCTATTGTTCTGTTCTTTACAAATAGCACCCATAATACCACGATATACAAATTGACAAGCGGACTTCCGAGCTAGCTGGCTCAACATTGTACCTCTACTAATTTACACGATATAGAAATTGACAGATGGACTTTAGGGTTGGCGAGCTCCTAGAAACGAGAAATACATAGTAAATATCTACAGATCCCTTACTCCATACTTAGCCACTTTTTTGGATCATGTACTTGCAAGCTGTAAATTGGGCCTCTAATGTTCTGTGTCCTGCAAATAGCACCCAGAGTTGCACAATATACAAATTGACAAGTGGACTTGCGGGTTGTCTGGCTCAACATTGCACTTATATTGGATCGTGGACTTGAGGGCTCTAAACTAGGCCTCTAATGTTCTGTGTCCTACAAATAACACCCAGAGTTGTGCGACATACAAATTGACAAGTGAACTTGTGGGTTGGCTGGTTCAACATTGTACTTCTATTGAGTTCTTTAATATACATATTGAGAGATGGACTCTAGGGTTGGTGGGCTCTGAGAAATGAGCAATACATACTAAATATGTACTTTTATAAAGTATGGACATGACATGTTATAGAGCATGTACAGATCCCTTATTCCATACTTAGCTACTTTTTTGGATCGCGGACTTGCGGGTTGGCGGGCTCTAAACTGGGCCTCTAATGTTCTGTTTTTTGCAAATAGCAGCCATAGTTGCGCAATATACAAAGTGATAAGTGGAATTGTAGGCTGGTTGGCTCAACATTGTACTTCTGTTGTTCTGTATCCTCCAAACAACATTCGAAGTTCCGCGGTATACAAATTGACAGACGGACTCCATGATTGGCGAGCTCAAAATTGAATATGTATTACACACATGAAGACAAGTGAATGTAGAGGAATATATGGAGTGTCGAAGGATGCACAAAAAAAAAAACACAGTTGCAAACCAGTTCAACAAATAGAGATAGAGTAAACGAAAAAGTATTTAATATGGAATAGAGGAAGAAAAAACGCACCTTTGCATGGATTCCTCTACATCTCTGGTTAGGAGTTCTTTACGGCATCTAGTTTTCCGGTTTGTTTCTATGAATTAAATTACAAAACAAAAGGAATATGAACACAAGTTAACATGTAAAGAAAAAGACAAGTACTATGTACATATACTAAAAAAAATAGAATAAGATGAATAGAGTAACAGATAGTTTTTAGAAGGATGTACCTTTTTTGTTTCTTTTGCATAATGTATATTTTATAATCTAAGTACAACACTAACTGTATGGTGACCAGATCAGTATGTGTACAAATCAGGGAAAACTAAGAAGCTGGATAAAAAAAAATTTGCAACAAGCTATACAAATATGCTTTGAAACATAGAAATATGACTTTGCAAAATGTTTGATGTATATCTCATAATTCAAGTGCAATACTAATTGTATCGTGATCAGACCAATATGTGTCTAAGATAAACATATTTTATTGAGGAATGGGCACATTCAACCACACATGGTCAATAAGTGTGTTTTGTAGAGGGCTTGTGTTGTGCAAAAGAAAGCAGAGACTGTATTTGCACATGTAATTTTCCAATTCTTTTGTTTTGCCATTATTTTGTAGCATGTCAATATTGAAGTCTCCTACAAGCACAATGGGCTCGTTTAGATGGAAACGAACCAATGCATTGGAAATAACATCTACTATGTTGGAGAATGTTGCATGGGGAGCAACATACAGATTCAGTATTGCAATTTTTTTTTCATGGAAAAAAAAAATTGCAAGCACCACCTCAACATTCTTTTCTTCGATATGTATATGCTCCAAAATTGGTACATGTTTTTTCACCAATATCATCACCCCATGTGTAATGTAACTTGATATGCAATTGTGATTTTGGAATTCTTTGTTCTGAATGCATAAGTCCATGTATGTTTCATGTAAGCACAGAATATTGGATTGCACTGTATCATAGTCATTGAGTATATCATCCATGTGTGCATTTAAGTTGCGTGTGTTAAGAGAGAGAATTGATACAGATGAATTTGTTTGTATGAATTGGTAATCATAGTGCAGTTTCCATTTTGCGGTGGTCCTGATTCGTTCCATTTCAATATCAACTTTTTGTTTGACTTTGAAGTTATATTTTGTAAGAGGACTTAATAAATACAAGGAGTCTATGCTTCTGACACGGGACAATGTTGTGTATGCAAGTCCATGTATCTAAATTCTAGCAGACTGAAATGCAACACTATCAAGTGTTAGTCCTTGTGATCTGTGGACTGTATGTGCACATGGAAGTTTAATAGGAAATTGTTTTCGAATTTTCAGTCAATTTGTCTTTGCTGATGTCGATATTGGCTTTGATATTCGCAAAATAGGTGTCCAATCGATTCCAATGTTTGAATTATATATATAAGACAACTTGTTTGCTTGTCGCATTCCTATATGCGGTTCACGGAACTTAATCCAAAGGACATCAACTTTTTATGTTTTCGTATAGCCTTTGAGTACTCCATTTGCACCATTGACCAAGCCATCCTGTGAATCATAGTTATAGGCATATATTTCAACCAACATTTATAATTTGAGGACAAGCTGCAAAGTGGTTGTATGTTCATGACGTGGCACATTTCCGTGGTTGTCTTCTTCCAGGTCAATTGAATTGATGATGATATCATCGCTAGACATGATTGATAGCATGTGGATGTAATGCATTGCAACATCCTTATTTGTGTAGAACATGTAAGGGAATGCTGGGTCTGTTGGTGCATGCCACAAGCACCTCGAATTGATATATGTTAAGTCATCATATGTTTGGTTGTTTGTCCGCATTCTATTTAGAATTTCAATGAATGTTTCATCTGTCTGGCGCATTGTAGTATGTAATTCAAAGCATTTAATATTGTCTCTCAAGAAGTCATGTTTTATTGTTCCCATGTTAACAATAGGTTTTTCAAATATCAACGAATCTTGGATGGGTTGTGCCTAGTAAAGATCCCCACAGAATATCATGTCAGTGCTTCCAAAGTATTTTGTGTGCACATGTTTTATGCTTCTTAGTCGGTTGTCAATGGAATCCAAGAACCAACTTCCAATCAAAGATGCTTCATCTATAAAGACAAGTTGGAGTTCCTCATAAATCTTAGACAATGTATCCAACATTTCCTTTCTAAGTGGAAGAAACTGTGACTTGTTAAAAGGCATTAGAAATGCAGAGTGGACTGTTGTTCCACCTGTATTGTATGCATCTTTTCCTGTGTATGCAACTATTAGGCCCTTTGGTTTCATAGGATCAGAGGAATTGTTTGAATCATAGATTCGTATAAGCATTTGGAACAGTTCTTTCACTGTGAATGTCTTTCATGATCCTACTCCACCTGTAAGGAACAAGTGCACATGAGTGTCCATGTTCAGACATTTTTAAAGATCAATGTCCTTTACAATTGTTTGTTGTTCTCAATTCAATAGATGTCTTATTATGTGGTATTCGTTATTTTCAATTAGGAAAGGATTTTTTGTGACTTGAAAACCAAGATTGATACGTTTTTCACCTCCACCTGCTGGAGGATGAGGTAAATATGCTTCTAAGTCATAGGACTCGCAAGGAGTTCTGGCTATTTTTCGGTTTGTGAATGTCTCATCAGGATTGCCAGGGTTTTCTATCTCATTAACTACAATTTCTATATCACCCCTTGTTGGATTAACATTGTAGGTAAATCTAGCTTCATTGATGTGCACTATAGTCTCAGAGGCAACATACGCAGCCTCCCATATAGAGAATTTATGTTTTAATGTCTCTTCGTTTCATCGAATGAAACATACAACAACAATTTTTCTCTATAATAGTTTTCATAGTCAGAATGTTTATTGTATTTGACAAATCGTATCACAAAGGGTTTTTTTCTTTTTGATATGGCCGCGCCATTTTTTTTGTAATGTGATATGAATTCTGCTAGGTAGATATGCCTAATAGGAGATGGACACTGGAGGTAATAATCAACAATATAGCAACATAGCATGTCTTTTGAACTGTCAGGATCTTGTTCTAGCAAAACCGGTGGTTTAAGCACAAATGTGCGTTTTTCAAGTGGAGATGTGTTTATGAAGACATATTTTCTTGAACTACAAGTGAGGGGCAAGGAAAGTGCAATGTGAACTGGTTGTTGAGCAGACATTTGTTGAAGATTAAGCAATGTGTGCCAAGTGTGCATATCATTTGTATGGCATCAATATGACTTCTTTCATGTTCTTTGTGTATTCTTCTAGATTCCCTTGTCATAGATTTGTCAACCTTTGTCATATACGAGGTACAGTAGGATGCTGCAACATATGCATTGAGCACGTACTGCGCATCTGTATTTTCTTTCCACATAACTGGCATGTCCTTGGAGAAACTGTTGTTCCAAATATGGGAAAGTTTTCATTTAAGGAAAGTTGTTGGTTGCTTAAGCGTACATTGTATGGATTTGATGTACTCATCTTCTGATAGATTTAGCTCTGTCAAGAACGCATCGAAGCTCATCAACTCATCAAATTCTCCTTGTTATAGAAATGTGAACAAGGATTTAGATTTCTCAACAACAACATTGTCCTCTAAAATAAGTGGCTCTATGATTCTTGTAGCTCTCATTGGCGGCACAGGAAAGTTGTATCTGCAATGCGATTTTTTTTCGTTTTCTACAACTTCTTGTATGGTAATGTCTATGATCTTTGGAAAGTTTTGGATCCAAATGATCTGTGTTGCATGTTATGTATTTCTCCACAAATTGTTTGATCTCTAAGTTGTTGTTAGCTCCATATACTGGTGCACCCTCTATCCACAACAGTGTGTGGTCATGTTCATTTCGCCTATTCTGGAATTCAGTCACAAAAAAGTAGTCCGATATTTTTCCGAAAAACATTTCATCATGGCATATCAATTGTCTCAAAGCATTTATTCTATGTCTATAGTAGTGAGTACATGTCACTGGGTCTTTTCTTATGAGGTAGTCAATGTGATTGTTTTCCAGTGTATCGATTTGTTTTTTACGTTTCTTGTTCCTATGTAGGTCAGATATGACAACTACCAATGGATCCCAACAATGCTCTGCACTTGTTAATGTGATGAAAAATGTTGGTGGGCCCAATTGTCGGATCATTGCAAAAATAGTTTTTTTTTTGTTGCAAATAGTCAAGAGAGGTGCGAATGTTTTTTAAATCTATGTATCCAATATCATATTTCATAATTTTTTCTAGGTTTACTTTGTACTTGACATCCTTGACTAAAAAATTTCTTCCTTGTAATTGGCCTTTTCTTATTTGGACCCACATGTAGGAGATAACTTGCTCTATTATTATGCACATTGTCTTGAAAACAAATTTTTTATGTGGCAGGAGAAGTCATCGCTTGAATGTAACAGCTCCCATCGGACTATTTTATGATAACCGAATCATTTTGTAATGTCAGTGGCACGTGGATCTCCATAGAAGAGTGTTGGAAAGTTCATTTCCTCAACGAATTTGTCCTTAAATATTCCAAGTGGACGTTGCCCCTCAGTAGGTGCAATTTCAACAATCTTGTCTTGCAAGTCATGAATGCACTATGAATCAGTGAATCCATGCACCAATGTCTCAGCAAGTGTTTTATTCTCCGATTCATCACTTGTATCAAATTCACTAGCATTTTCAAGAGTCTCTACAGAGTTGGCATCCTCTTCTACAAAAACATTGTTCAGGTTCTCATTTATACAAATGTTATGTGCTTTGTACAAGGTCATGGAACATAATTCCTTTAATGCTTTCATAACAGCATGCACACGCACTTTGCCTATCTGATAGGCATTTTTGTATCACAAGCGTATTTTCAGAGCAATAACAATTGTCATTATATCGCTAATGAATTGTGGCAAGGATTTTTGCACAACATCTAGCTAAACATGCACATTAATAATTGATCCTGTTAAGCCCATCTGGAGTCGTTTATATCCATAAGGCCTGATTTGTGCAAATGCAATTCACAGAGACACAAGTCTCTCCTCAATTTCCGTAAGTGCACTTACATCTGGTAGTGATATATTACATCTTATTTGCCCAGGGGTTGCAAATTGTGGTAGTTTTCCATTTTCAAGTGACTGTTTGCATGGAAGACAAATTTTTCCACTGGAAAATGGTTTATCGTGCGCTATCAAGTGGAGGTATTTTTATTTCAAATCAGGTGTGAAAAACTTACTATTTTCTGAGAAATTCAATTGTTCACAAATTGCACATGCAATGGAAGGAGTGTCTTTAATTTGTTTCATGTACATTTGTCTTGCATTTTTATTTCGCAGGGAAGTATGAGTAGAAAGTGTTTGCTGGTTTTCATTGGTAGTAGTGCATGGTGTTGCTTCTAGGCCACTAAATGTGACAATTGCATGACCATTATGGGATATGTGACCGCACCTGTTTATGTTCTGTTGTGCACGAACAAATTTCTTTAGATTGTGATATGTGAGTTTCTCTCTAGAAGGAAGTGTATCAATGTATTTTTTTCTCTCGCGCATGACCTTTTTCAAGTTGTGGTAACTTACTCTACGTTTCTTGTGCAAGGGCATGATGACCTGATGGAAACTGGGATGAATTTCACTCTGATTCAGGTTGTCATAACTTAGTGTATTTTTTTTTTAAGGGGTGTATGGCCTCATCACAATTGGGATGAATTTTACGCATAAATTTTTTCAAGTTGTGATAACTTACTCTACGTTTTTTGTTTAATCCCTGCATGGCCTCATCACAACTATGATGAATTTCATGCAAGGTTTTTTTGTTCAATCCCTATATGGCCATATTGCAACTGGGAGGAGTTTCATTCTCACTAAAAAGCATGCCACGCATATGCAGATTCGATGTGGTTTGACTGGCATGGACATTGAACCCTGAACCACTGATATGTCCAAGAAAAGGTTCATAATGGATATGTGTTGTATCTGTTTTCAATGAGAGGATGTCAATTGTTCGATCGTAATTTGAATCAATAGACCAGGAATGGACAGTGCCATCTGGCAAGGCTGACCAGACCTGTATATTTACTCTAAACATGATAGAAAACCATTGCAAATAGAATCTGCAACCCTCCACATTCCATTTTTCATATGGAAGCACCATGTTTACAAGGTATTCTTGCCAACTTCCAATTGCCGACATATTTTGTAGGAGATATGGTGAAAGGTGTTGATGCAAGCACCTAAAATCTTGTTGGTTGTCGCCTATAATTTCATTGCAAAAGGATTGTACAGTGTAAAGCCGCAATGACTGCACATCGAACTCCGCGGCTACCAAACAAAAAATTGCATTGAACAGAATATCTCCATAGCTAGACACAATAGTTGTTGCTAGCTGTAAACCATGGCAGTCTATGCAATGCATAATCCATTTCCACTACGACTCAAGGTCTTTGTAAATGAGGGACAATTAAATATGATCTTCTTCAACATTTCATATGGACATTTTTTTTACAATAGTGGTTCATAATGACCACTGACAACATTGACATCATGGAATGAGACACAATATGGATTGCCAGATGCAATTTTGTTGAATAGTTGATATCTTGTTTTTCTTGTCAATGACCATATTCCAATTGATATATTGATCCAATTAGACAACCATCGTATAAAAAATGTATCTCCCCAAATTCCCCTCTCATGTGCAGGCAGAATTGGAGATGCAAAAAACCGCATCTTTGAACAATACGTAGTGACATCATGTATTCCATGCAACTACCGAAGAAAATCAGATTCTAGTTCATATTCATACGACTCCAATGCCTCGGCGTCACCATTTTTTAAACATCCCAGAAAATAATCTATCAATCCATTGCGTAGTTCGGTCGAGGAATAACGAAAATGCAGTAGAACCTGAAATACGTCGAAAAGGAAATCCCCTATAGTATACAAGAATGCATCCAATCTAAAAAGCCCATTGTTATGCAAAACCTCGTCAATGTTGTCATGTATAATTGAGTGTGTATCTATTTCATACGAGTCAACATCTATTACTTCTTTCATCTTTTGAACTGTCATTTTTAAGCTGTTTGTTAGATACTTTCAGTTTGCATAAAAACAGAGAAAAGGGGAAAAAAAGAATAAAAGTAGGAAAAAAAAAAAAGGAAAGCAAAATAGGAAAACTACAAGCACGAAACTAGGTACCAATCCCCGTATGTATCTTTCAACCTTCTTCTTGTCAACTTCAATTCCCCCTAGTCCCCATAGAAGATGACAAGAAAACAAACCCACACTAGAAATCGAACCAAACAAAAAGAAACAACCCAAATAAATAACACCATAAATTTACTCAGCAGAAAGATCGATTTGAACCTATTCATGGCATGCATCCTACAAGATTCTCAGAGCCAGAAAAATTTCTGCAAAATATAAAGGACAAGACAAAGGCAACAGTTGGACGCAGTTTTCCGACCCATAGAATAAAAGCATTCCATGTGTCTACACCCCGGCAGATGGTTCCCTCTTGTGATAGCTCCGAACTACTTTTCGAAAACCCCTCTGCATTGCAATTTTTGAAATAGCTATGGATGTGGCAACTGGAATATGAAGACACATGGTTTACAGGAACAAAAATTAAGAGCACGGAGAAATATGGTCTGCAACAGAATTTCGAGACAGGGACTCCCACCATTGAAAAATACCAACAAAATGATGGCACAGAAACTTACCCGTCAATGAGGGATGACAACACCTCAACCGCAAAAACTGCAAACTGCAACAACAAGTCCAACAACTTGCAAATTTGAAGAACAACAAACCAATGATCAACCACGAAGAGGTCCAACTGCAACTGCAGGACCTCAACTTTGCGAAGTTGAATCAAACAAGAACAAGGATCATGGAACGAACCAACGAACAAGCATCGACCACTGAACCACTGATGTCAGTGGAGAACAATTCAGCACAATTTCACTGCAAACAACACCATCAAAAAAATGGAATGAAACTGTATTGCAACACCTCTGTACAATAAACATTTAAGACTGCCAGACCTATTAGGTAAACACTTAAGACTGTCAGAACCATCGAAGGGCATAGTCTTGTGCAAACATTTAAGAAAAAATGCAGCGTGGCGGGCCTGTTCTCTCGAAGCACGCAAGAATAAAGAAAAAAAAACACATAGTAATATGCTAGAGAATGTATTCTACCTAGAAGAAAATGCTAAAGCAAACATTCGAACTAATGCTAGCATTAATCCACCTTCGACCAATGCATAAGAAAATATATGATTCAAAAAGACCATATACAATGAAATAATTTGGATATGCCAACATATATAACAATGGGAATAGCAAATCCGACAATAAGTCGTCCAATCCATTGTCCAATCAGATCATGACAAATATGGTACTTTTTATTATATAAAAATCGGTGTTTTCAGTTCCATGGTTCCAACAATAGATAATATGGAAATATTTGTGGTCAATGGACAATCTAATACGAGGTCAATGAATTATCGATCGCTATAGTCCCTCTATGCCTACGACAGGGACTAATAAGAATATATTGAAAGATAAACACACAATGCAGTGGTTGAAAAAACCAAGCTGATTGCTCATGTCTCCCAATAAAAGAAAAGTTTGACTTACGAATCATTTGGTTAATAATTAAAGAAAACATTAAAATGTATGTAATATTTAATATCAACATCAAACTCTTAAAATAGAAACCTCTCTAGAGCCTAGAGCTAACTCATAAGTGGGAATGGTAGATCATGTTTTCCCAATAATACATCTTTAAGTGGGAATGGTAGATCATGTTTTCCCAATAATACAACTTATTTTCTTAGTAATGGTGAGCAACCTTAAAATTATAAACTCTACACATTATTGAAGGAAAAAAAACATTTAACGAGAGTCTCATCATGATTATGACATTTCCATTAACTTAAGGAAAGATTGTTATACTAATTGTCATTCTTAAGTTAAAAACTATTATACTAATTGACATTCTTGTGTATAAATGGTATGTTTGTGATTCTGAAATTTATAATATAAACTATATATAATTTATTTTTTATATAGACACTTGTGATATCATTAACCATGAATTGATTTGATGTTATTTATATTTAAAAAAATAAATAAATTATAATGTTGTAGAATTTTTTGGATAAAATCGTGTATCAGGTTTCAAAATATTCAATGTTTCAAGTTGGCAGTCCACTCATCATCAAAGATATATTCAGAAAATTCTACAACATTATGACTAATTGTATAAACTTGCATATTCAAATAAATTATAGTTTTCTTATTTTTAATTAATATAATTATAAATTAAGTATTTGTTACAAATACCCAAATTAGATCTCAATTTCCAAATATTTGTCACAATACCGACCTTCCTAACCTTCTAAGTTATCAAAACTTTGGTGATCTTGGAACTCTTCTCTTAATACTTTTTAAGCACCGAAATAACATTTTAAAGAAATCCAAGTAATCTCTTGTTTTTCTTAAGGTTTGATAGACCAATTTTGGTCTCAATGAACGTTAACGACCATCATCATCATATTATTGTTCTTTAAAAATAAATTATGGTTTATTTTTTTAAAATTTATTTATAATTAATATAATTATAGAATAAGTATTATTATAGTATTAATTAGATGTTTAACATATTATAATTTATATAAATTTAGGGATTTTATAATTGTGTTTGAATAAATGTATAATTAAAATATTTTTTGATATTATTAATTTTTAAAATGGGAATTTGTCTTTTTATGGATGGGAAATTTGAAAATAATTTTCATCAATCCTCACACATGTAAGTGAAAAAATAGAGTTTGTTGGTACTTTTTTCAGCATCATACAATAATATGTCCAAAGACTACATTAACAATATACAATATATTGAGGTAAGGGGAAGCGATGAGAGGCGAATAAACAACTAGGGTTAGGTAACCAATCTTTCTCATAGTGTAGAACAAGAGACATGACTCATAGTAGATGGTGGTGGCTACTCCAAGGTCCCATGGTGGCAGTAAGAAAACATGCCCCAATGACCAGTAAATCCTTCAAGGTGGCGGTATCAAGGGAATCAATCCTGACCCCAACATAGGTCAAAATGGAGGGCGGGGGGTTGGGGAAGGGAAAGAATTGAAAAAGGAGGTCATCCCTAACAAGTAGAATCCATAGAAGTAACAAAGTTTAAACAGACTAAACAACAATTGTATGGTGAAGACCAAAGAAAACCCTAAGTATGAGGTCACTTCCTCAAGTATAGGTCATTGCATAGAATACATAAGGATCATGTTGTAATTGGAAAATTATGGGCATATGGCCCTCAAAGAAGGCACTTGAAGGATGGTTAAAGATCTAATGGAAACTGAAAGGGAAAGTGGACTTAAAGCCAGGATCCAAAGGTTTCTTTATGATAGTATTTGCATGCACAAAGGACTAAGAATGTGTGTTTAAGGAGGGATCATATTTATTTATTTCGACAGGTATTCACCTATGGTATTTGATAGAGAGGTTCTCCCAAAAAATGAGGACTTCACAAAGGCACCAGTTTGGATTTGGTTGTACTCTATACCTCAATAATTCTAGGAGAAAGATACCCTCAAATATATCAAATACCCTTGGAACCTTCTTAAATATATCAGAGGTAACCAAATGTAGACATTATACCTCCTACACTTAGATATGTGTATACATGAATGTTGTAGGAGTCCTTCCAAACTCCATAAACATCTCTTACCAGGACAATGAATGGACAAAGACCTTGGATTATGAGCACATCCCATTTAGATGCAGGAAATGCCATGAGAATGACCATCTATTTCGAGACTGTCCTAAAAATGTAGAGATCCCAATAGATAAAATCAAAGAGGAAACATATGAGGAATGATTCACCAAAGTACTAAGCAAAAGAAATCCAGAAGTAAACCAACCAATGTCTCAACCCATGCCCCCCAAAAAATATTTAACAACTTCCAAGCCCTATCTAAGGTTGAGGAGGAAGGACATAGAGAGGGGCACCCAACAAAAATCGAGGATCTGAGAAACCCAGAGCAGATCAAACCATAAGAAGATTAGATACAAAGGAAAACTGACCAACACGTATATAACCCAAATCAAGGGAGGAAGATATAGAACTACAAGACATGAATACAAAACACACTCACATAGACCCTCAAGTATGTGAGTGTCTATTTAATGTATGATTGTCCTTCCTACGAGGTGTGTTGGTGTGAATACTTCACCTTGTTAGTTATTGTTAATTTATATGACATTTAATGTAGACATGCATAGTTAACCTTATCTTTTCCTCTTTATATTCTAAGGTTGGTTAAGTAATTGACAAAGTAAATATGTGTAATCTCAATATAATTTCTCGTGTACCTTTGGCTGATCAATACGATGGTTTTTTGCGAGTTGTTAATTAGAGGTGAAAATTGTACATATCTTATCAGTATTTGTAGTCCCCATCAAAGTAAGGGGGGATTACATTATGTAATTTGATTTGTCCTCCAAATTGAGTTTGAGGAGGGTGTTGGACTCTTTGATTATTTTGTAAATGCAATTTGTTGACATGTGTAGTTCACCATAAAGAAGGAGTTGACCCCACTAAACACATGGAGTTGACATTGTCCACCTTAATCACATAGATCCATATTATATAATTAGTTTTGGGGTGTGGTCCCATACATTAAGAGTGTGTATTATCTATCTAAACCTATATATAGACAATCTTATATATCAATTTATCACATCATCTATTCTTAAAATGATGTATACAAATTTAATTTAATTAATTATTATAATTGACATGACCTCTCAGGACACTTGTCGAGATATTGCGATCGTACACCTCCTTAGGGCATGCGACACTACACCGGTTCTCACTTGGCTTCTTGGACACACCAAGGATACTTCGTCTGGACTATGCCTCTTCACCTAGAGCATACCCATACTTCGTTTAGGTTATAGACGAGTCACACTCCAACTTTGTGAAACTCACTTGTATACTTAGAAAAATTGTTACCAACTTAACACTTAGTCATTTAAGAATACATCCATGAACATGTGAAACAAAGAGAACACTTGCGAAATAAACAAGAGACACACGGATATAGTGAAAGTGGCACAAGAC
>JZKD02S2407200.1:15465-26390 GCA_000966675.3 Picea glauca
TGTGTGTCGAAAACCAGGAGCACACCTAATCAGAAACCTGCGAACAACCAAGCATCTGTAGAATATCATATATATTAATTCTGAGGTAGGCATTCCCATACTCAGATCACAGACTTATGACATTGTAGACATGGGTCATGGCCACCAATCATACACTGTGGATCCATGCCTTCAAAATATAACATAGCCACCAGGAATACACTGTGGATCTATGCGAGAAATTTCAAATTAAGACGACATAGCCACGAGACATACACAGTGGATCTATGTGTCACAAATTATACAGACTCCATCGCAACCTAGACAAAAAGATGATATCCAGGGTCTTCAATCTCATCGCCCAAAATTACGAATCTAACCATGTGATTACATGTGTCGAAGTTGAACATGGCAGAAACCACTTGATTACCGGTCATTGATGAAACCGTTAACAAGTGCGAGGGAAATCACCATTGATGTCAATGAATCCCAAGGTACTCTAGTACAATCCATCGAGTGTGAATGAATGAGTTGAAGTCAAACATCCAATGGAATCTTTTGATCAGGGGTAAATTATGGAAACCCACTGTCGAAAGTGAGGAAACCTGTCATTGAGGCATACAAGCTCCAAGGTACCAAAGAATTTCTAAGTCTTGATTCTAGATAATGAGCTGAAGTCGATGGAACAAAAATCGTCACAGGAGGGCCTTGACGTATCCCTCATCAATGACACGAAATGAGTTAACATATTTTGAAGGTGAAACAGAGTATGATGTAAATTGAACTGGACACAGTGAAGGCCGACACGGAGAGAATGGACAACTGCAGATGGCCGACTCAATAAAGGTTTCATATGGACTTCTCTTGAACATATGAACGACACGACCAATGATTTGGCAGCATTGACTCAAAGACGACACAGGGAATGACCTTGTAGCAAATTGAATGAGAGACAAATGGATTTCCCAAACCGGCTTCAAATGATGAATAGGGGGTGTCATGTCCAAGAGCGACACTTACTGCCAAACAATACGAAGATGATAACATATCCCTTTCCCAAATTTTCCCCCACCATTTCTGGCGAGTACCTCTTTATTTTTACGCAAGCTTGAGGAGGATAACATATGCTTGTTGATATAAGCTTATCCTTCGGATAAGTCCTTCAGAGTATGTTTAACGAACCCTAAGAAGGATTGGTTCAATCCCATTACAGGTCTCTCGATGTTTGTTTAACGAGTCCAAAGATAGAAAACTCAAAGGTTTTTCATGATTATAGAGTTTGGAAAAACACCTAAAAGAGAACTCTCTCAGTTCCTTTTTTGTAAAATAGTCTGGATGAGACTGAAAAAGAGATAAATTATTGCTCACCAAACGCTTACTTCAGATACTTTATCGAGCATGAAAATAACAAGGTCGCTTGGCTATCTTTTCATGCTTAGAGAGTCTGAAAAGAGCTTAAAGAGAACTCCAGGGGGGTTCCTTTTTCGTATAACCTTGTTGAGCCCGAAAAAGTGATAAAAGTATGCTCGATCGCGTTCTCATGTATTTTCGAGTGCAAGAACGGACAAAGACCATGCTCGAGATTTTATAGAAAAACCATAAAAAACAATCAAAACATGCGATGACAAAGAAAAATATGTCTGTATCCTTGTTTAGGAACATCGAAGTCATTACACCTGCAAAAGTTACACTCAAAAGGACATTAGGGATTAGGGTTTAATAGATAAATAATCATAAAAAACAAATGACATAGAAAAAGTAAATAAAAAGGAGTAAAAACTCTTTTTACCATATCATTTTTACTTTTCCACTATTTGAGCTCAAAAAACCCCTCTTTTACCCTCGAAGTTCGGTTCCAGATTACGGGAGTTACGAGCATCCATTCGTCGAGCCGTTAGTGATAGTGAGGTAGGCTCTTTATCCTCTACTCTTTCATGGTTTAATTTTGTATTTCCATTGGGTAAAAAATCATTTTTGAGTTGATTTTATGAGCCCTACTTGCGCTCAATCATTCTCACAGGTGGGCTACACGGGACCTACGAGAATGGGTGATTCTCGCAGGTGAGCCCACAGCAGCCTGCAAGGTTCTCGCACTGTGCCCAAAGGGCACCTGCGAGAACTGCAAAGCACAAAAGTTTTTTAAATTTTACTCAATGAAAAGAGAACCAATTAATGAATAGAGTTGCTAATCTTCTCTTTGTGCTTCCTATGTAGGTAATTGGCCATCAAAATGGTTCTTGAATGGCGTGAAAGGGAGCACGAAGAAGACAATGCAATTGCTGGAAATCATCCACCTACTATTGTTGCTTTGAGAAACTGTGGCCTCCTGAAGTACTTTCGTATCCCGGGCATGAGGGCCCAAGTCAGGTTATTAGAGTACCTTGTGCGTATGTGGGATCCCGATCAATAGGTATTTCATGTGGGGGTCCACACACTATCCTTAGATATTGAGGACATTTAATTTTTGACTGGATTGTCACGGTATGGGCACTATGTGAGCCTGACTGGTGGCAGAGGTGGTGGGCTGCCCATGAGTGAGTACTGTCGTTTACACTGTGTTCCCAAGGCAGAGAGAAAGAAAGGAAAAGTATCTATTTGGGGGGTATGAGATTTGACCCTCCATACTATCCTATTCACCATAGCTCGGATGGCTGGGAGTTTCGCTCCTCACATGGCACTACAGAGTTACTTTCAGTATGCCATAGAGTGTACTGAACCTCAGATTTTCAACTGGGTAGATGCTGTGCTTCGTAGTATAAAAAAGCAGTTGACCAAATGCAGACGAGGTGACCTGAAGCAATTCGGGTACGGATCTTTGTTAGTGTCCTTCTTCCTTGAGAGGGTTCCATTACTAAGGTTGTAGATTGAGTGGAATTTATCGGCTCCCAGGGATCCAAGGATGCTGAGATGGCATCGGCTCATGGCCCGACACGTAGTTGGACCAATCATCAAGTATGATGATACTTTCTTTGACTAGCTTCAACCACAGATTTTGATGGTTGACAACTATGCTTATGTCGGGTTGGATTTTCGAGGAGATCTGGACTTAGTACTGCCAGAGGATGCTCAATGGGGGGAACTTGGTAAGAAGTACACACATTTTTTTTCTTTTTAAATGTTTTTGTGAATTTTTATCATATTCAAATGTTTTTGTTTTATAAGTTCGTCCAAAGACTAAATACAAAATTCGTTTTTGATGACACAGATGTTGGACCTTATCGACCTCCTATTACTTCTCCCATTCAGTGGCGAGGAGAGGTAGCAACAGTGCCATAATATGCCGAGGATTATCAAGTATTGGAACAAAATTTAGAGGGGCTGACCACAAATATTTCAGACATGCCTCTTGAAGAGGTTCCACGACGCGATCAGCGTCATACTGTAGGAGTGTCGGGTTCCATGAGTCGATTGCTCCGTAGGTTTGCTCAGGTAGTCGTGTGTTACCGTGAACGTCATCCATGACGTCACTTTGTAGAAGCTATGAACTTCAGATTTTGACATTTTGGTCTTCAGAAAAACTTTTTGTAAAAACTCTTTTGATCGTTATATATACAGACGACTTCTACCAGTTTATCATGTGTTGTGTGAATATTGATGTGATTGATTTACAAACGATTCAAATGTCTGTTTAATACATAATTAGCCAATGCATCTGTTAATGTATTTAGACATCTAGGAATATGTTGATATTCAATGTAATCAAAATAACGTTCCAGGAGGCGAATTCACAAATACACCCGTAACAAAGTAGGACTTTGAATAGTATAGACATTACTTAACTGTAGTACTACAAGCTGCGAATCAAGTCACACAACCAAATGATGAATTCCGAGCGAGATAGCATCAACCAATAAGTCAATAACGACGCTATACTCTGCAATGTTGTTGGTCGCACGACCAAGGCACACACCTCGTAAGGAGACAAGTTTGTTTGTAGGGGCGTAAATTGCCCATGCAACAGAAGCAAGGTTCTGAGTACTACGGCTAGCACCATTAGCAAAGCCAATATAGGATAGCGAAGACTCCGACATCTGGAAATCAAACACAACGTCACATAAGGGCAGAGACCAGATAACGACAAAATCAAGCTATAGTAACACACTAGAAGTATGATACAATAAAAATACAAGTACTTGTGCACATATGATTTTATGCATAGTACTTCTTCAAGTACAACCCATTCCTGGGTTCACTCAAAGGGATACCATCGTAATCTACTAACTCATAAGCTCCTTTTTCCAAAACTCGTCGAATGATATAAGGACCTCGCCACATGGCTTCAAATTTTCCAGCCCCCAACATATCTCGATCTTGATCATAGAGAAGAAAAAGATCACCTTCGGAGAAAATGCGAGGCTTGACATGTTTGTCGTATTGGGCCTTGACACGCTTTTTCTGAGCTTCTATGACTAGGGTAGCGTTGCGTCGAGTTTCGTCTAATCGCATAAGATACAATAGACGTTCTTCCTCAGCAGAAGTGTTGGGTAGGAGTTCAATAGCTAGTTTTAAAGAGGGTATCTCACATTCAATAGGGAGAATGGCTTCCACACCATAGACTAACTGAAAAGGTCTAAACCCGGTAGCGGATTTGACGGATGTCCGGTACACCCACAATGCTGAAAACAACATTGTGTGCCAACTTGTTTTATGAATCCCTATCATTAGTCAGAGCATAGTTATGAGAACTTTGTTAATCGCTTCGACTTGGTCATTGGCTCTTGGGTAATAGGGCGTTGAGTTATCATGGCGAAGACCCAACTTTTCAGTAAGTTCAGACATCATAAAATTTCTAAAGTGGCTACTATGATCAGTGATGATAGCTTGGGGAACACCAAAACGAGCTATAACGTGATTAAAAATGAATAATGTTGTGCTATTTCCAGTGTTGTCAAATGTCAGCATCGCCTCGGCCCATTTCGTAAAGTAATCAATGGCTACAATGATGTAACCATGCCCCCCGACCGAGTGAGGGTGACATGTCATGAAAACGATGCCCCATTTCGCAAAGGGACCAACTGATACCAACAGGTGAAGAGGAGCGGGATATGATCGTATCTTCTGATTATAGGTCTGGCAAGTATGGCATTTCTGAACGACGATGATGCAGTCGTTAAACAAAGAAGGCCAAAAATACCCTGCGCGTAAGATCTTCTGGGCAGTAGCATACCCAAACATATGACCACCACCTGCTCCAGAATGGAATTCATTCAAAGCTTTCTCGGCTTCATCGAATATTAGGCAACGTCGAAAAACAGAGTCAATCCCCCGACGATAAAGAGTATCCCCGAGGATAATGTATTGACAAGCTTGATAACGTATGCGACATTGGTCAGTACTAGACAAAGTTGGTCGGAAAGTCTGGGTTTGGAGATATATAATGATATCCCCATACCAAATATCATCGGTGCTAATAAGGAAAAGAGATTCATCGGGTAATGAATCAGCTGCTACATTTTCCGTTGCAGAATGGGGAAAGTCGCATATCAACTCAGCAAAAAAAAAGGACTTCTTGGACTTGGCGCATTTGAATTCCAAGTCAAACTCCTGGAGTATCACAATCCATTTGGAGTATTTTCCCCCTAGCAATTGACATGTAAGAATGTGTTGCATAGGGTTGCAATGAGAAATCATTGTAGTCTTGCGTGAGAGGATATAGTGCCAGAAGCGTTGGACGGCTTGGACGGCAACCAAGGCTAGTTTCTTGACATGTAAATACTTGATTTCAGTAGGTGTTAGAATTCTACTAAAGTAGTAAATAACATGTTCGTCGTTAGCATCATCCTCTTGAACGAGAACCATACCAATAGTGTACTCTGAGGCAGCAAGATAAAGGAAATAATTACGACTGTAATCAGGGGGAAAAAGAAACGGAGCACGTGTTAGGGACAATTTCAAAGCCTCAAAAGCGTTGTTGGTGATGGTATCCCAGACGAACTCTGAATCATTTTTTAGGAGCCGCGTAAATCCATGATTTATCTCGGCATAATTTGGGATAAAACGATGAAGAAAGTTTGCTTTCCCCTACAAACTTTGCAACTAGAAAAGTGTAGAAGGAGGAGGGAGATTAAGGATCACCTCAACCTTTAAAGGATCCACCCGGATCCCTTGACGTGAAACGATAAAACCTAGAAGACGACCAGATTTCACACAAAAAATGCACTTATGAGGATTCAAACATATACGGTAGAACCGACAACGAACTAAAATGGCTCGGAGGTGGGTTGGGTGATCGACTCTATGCATGGAATGAGCAGGTAAATCGTCCAAATATGGTTGAATGATGTGTTTGATATCATGGAAAGCATAAGACATAGCGCATTGAAAAGTTGCACCAGTGTTCTTGAGACCGATAGGAAGTTTCCGATAGGAAAAAGTACCCCAAGGACAAATAAAAGCAATCTTATGTTGATCCTCGGGAACAATGTTGATTTGATTATATCCAGAGAAACCATCCATGAGAGAGAAGATTTCACTTTCGACGCATTCATCGACAATCTGATCAACGAAAGGGGTAGGAAAGTTGTCTTTTGGACAAGCTTTGTTGATATCCCTATAATCAACGCATACACGAATGGTTCCTTGTTTCTTGTCAATCGGGACAAGATTGGAAACCCAATATGTAAGAGCCACCAGATAAATAAAGTCGGATTTCAAAAGTTTCTCGACTTCGAGCTTTATAGCAGCCGCTTTACGTGGGTGAACTGGATGAAGGTGTTGCCGGACGGGTTTAGCGTCGGGTTATGTCTTGATCTCATGTATCACAATCTCAAGGTCAATACTCGACATTTCTTCGTAGCTCTAGGCGAAGATGTCACGAAACTCTTTGAAAAGGGACGTATAGGTGACTATTTCATCAGGGGAACACGAAGCTCTAATATGGACATTTTTGACGATTCCAGGTTTGACGGATATGTCAAGGGGAATCGTGGGCGAGATATTACTTAAGTTCCCTTCAGAAAACACATCATGTGTAGACTCGAGAACGATCGAGATGACGACAACGGTTGACGGGGTCGAAATCCATTGGTAGTTCTCAAGGGTATGTTGCTCCAGAAAGAGGATGGAACGATGATTCCCATCGTCCCAAGGGGTATCCTCCATGAAAGACATGATCATCTCGTCAGTAGGAAAAATAACATGAAAGGGATCAGGAGACAACTCACCAAGAGAGGGGGTAGAAGGTGTCGCCGATTGAATGGCTTGATAGGCAGATTCAACTGGACTTAATGGCATTTCGTCACCGAAATGAAAATGATCTCCAGGGTTAGGGACTATCCAAGGGTCATGAGATGCAGGAAGTTCGTGAGGCAAGGTGGAGATCATGTTAATGGAAGCAACAGACGAGCATGGAACATCAGGCGATGGAATGGGGAAAGTACCCATTAACGAAGAGTCCTTGAGAAGGCCTACACCGACGTTCTCATAACCTGGTGGGGTTTTAGCGATAAATGGAATGTTGCCAGTACGAGTATCGGAATTGAAGAAGGCTAGTTGATTGACGATGAAAACCTTACCTTGATGCGGGAAACGTACCACACGGAAAAGGGTCGACACAACTGCGCACATGGAATCGATCCAGTTGCAGCCAAGCAGAAGATTATAATCAAGGGGAGTGGCAAAGACTTCTACTTTGACTTGGACCGTTTTGCCTTCTAACATGATGGGAAACGAAGGAAGAACACTGTAGGGCTTAAAACCGGAGCCATTGAAAGCTTTAAGAGTGTTCTAGGATTCATTCAAAGAAGGAGAGCCAATGGCTTTCCAGCAAGCAAGAGACATAACACATGTCGAGGCACCGTCATCGATAACGATTCGACAAATGTTTTTGTCAGAGACAATCACTTGGATCTGGAATGCGAGTTGAGGGGGTAACCTTGGAATGTGATATTACAAGTCAAAGATTATTAAATTTGTATCCGTCGGGTCAATTCCACTGATATCTTTCAACAGTGCCTTCCATTGTGCGGGACAAGTTTGAAGGACTTCAAGGGCTGACATCGCAAAAGGTGCTTGAGCCGGATCTTCAACAATGTTGTAGTTTTGGGCAGCATAAGCATGAGGATTGAAAGCCAATTTCCGAACGACGCCCTTTGGTGGGGGTTGCAGAAATGTGTCGAGGCTCAGTCGTTCGAGATGAAGAGGATCGTTGGTAGGTGGAATCGCGGGAGAGGGTTGTACCAAGGAAGGGGGTAGATCATCAACCTTCTCCTTAGAGGGAGAATAATCTTTGGCTCGAGAAGTGAGGGCAATGTTGCTCGGTTTAGAATCACCAGTACACATCAAAACATAAGAGGTGGTAGAAGATGAGGGTTGGTCATGGATGACCAACTGAGCCTATTGTTGAGATGGGAAGGGTTGGGACAAAACGGTCGACGTAGGTGGTTTTGGAGCTCCTTGAAGGAACTTAGTGACCTTATCACGTCGTGGACAATCCTTCATGTAGTGATCATCACCATAGATAAGACAAGGGTATAGTGGTTTGCGCTTATCCCGATCGTCAATAGGGGTAGTTTTGGTTTGCTCTGCTTGAGAATTATTTTTGCCCTCCTTATTCTTACCTCTCCCCTTTTTAGATTTGTTTTTACCGACTGGGGTAGATTGGACTGCATTTAACTCAGAAGTCTTGCCGGTGGGAGGGGTAGGAGACGGAGAATTTTGAACATTAGAAGAAGCAAATTTGGGGTTTGTGCTTGAGGCGGAATGTGGTTGGGCCTGGGAAGAGCCAATCACACCGTTAGCTGCATGTGAGGCAGCTGGAGTAGTTGAAGTGTTGGAAGTATTAGGATGAGGTAAGTCAGGTAGTAAATCATAAAGGGTTCTCGTTTGTGAGTAAACGAGGTCAAGATATTGAGCACGACTTATAGCCTGCTCTTACATGACTACACTGCCCATGGAAATGTCCTTACCGATGTCATTCACAAATGATTTTGTGAACCACTCTACTAGCAATTGATCGGGGAGCTCAAGTTTAATGAGACTTCGTCTCCTTCACCACTCATGGATGTGATCTGATATATGAGTGGCTTTGTTCTGTTTGAAGGAAGTCAAAATATCGGTCCCTGTGTCATAACGAATCGGTAACTAGTAGTGTGTGAGGAAAGCCATGGCTAGGGTGTTGAAGTCAGAGAAGAAACCTCATGGCAATTCAATATACCACTTCACAGCAGAACCTATGAGGGTTCGTTGAAAAAGACGTAAACGAATAGAGTCATCCATCAATGAGTTGGATGAACACCATAGGTGAAAAGTCATAACATTATTGTTGGGGTCCTCTCCCGCTTTGTCGTCGAATTTAGGAATGTCTAATGGAAGCTTGGTTAGTATAACAGGCCATTGGGGAGAGTGACGAATAAGATCATTTAAAATCCTTGACAAATCCAGAAGATCCAAAGTGGTGAGAAAGGGTAACTGTCAATTCACCTATGGGTACTGGTGGCTTTGGGGAGGAAGCCCTGTCGGCAAACCAATAGGACCATAAGCAGTCTGCATATAATGTGAAGACCTAGGCATATTCGGTGGTGGTTGGAGAGTATAGTAGCTCATAGGAGTATACCCTGGAACAGGGGCTTGAGTTTGAGCATTCGCCCCCCAAATGGAATTGAACGAACCTGGATAGGTTGGCCCATACTAGGAGGTATTACAGATGCAGCGGGAAACTGCTGCCCCCCAGTCGATTGAGGGGGATGTTGTATCAACTGATTCCAATACTGGGCCAAGGAGGGAGGTATGTTTTTCCCATAAGGTGGGGTCGGTCCTCCCATCGAAGGTGGTGTTCCAATTGGGGGCAAAGTTCCAATTGGGGGTTCTGTTCCAATTGGGATTTTCGTTCCAAAAAGAATTTGTCCGCTGAGAGGGGGTTGAGTCAGACCACCTTGGTGAAATTGTCCACCCACCAGAAACTGGTAATTTGGAGTGAATGACGAAATAGTGCCACTAGGATTAAGACTGCCAGTGGAAGACGAAGAAGGTCCTCCAAAAGGAAATTGAGGGAGTGTTGGAATAAAACCAGGAAGAGAGTGCCCAGAAGAAGAAGGACCACCAGGAGAGCCGGATGGAGTTTGCGCAGGAATAGGAATGGAAGCATTCAATGCATGGTATCCGGGTGGTAGTGTCGGAGTGACGTTGGGCATTCACGGTGTGTTGATGGGAGCAAGACTAACCGCAGCAAACCCAGTTGGAACACTCGTAGTAGCTGTGATATGGGCCATTTCGGTAGGGACTGTAAAGTGATAAGCGGTGGTCAACAGTACTGTCTCTGTACTAGAGATTTTGGAAATCACAGGTGGGTTGATTTCGGAAATCACAGGTGAACCTGGACCAAAAAGGTTTGATTGAAAAATGCCCATAGACCAAAAAGGATCTTGATCCCCAGGTCCAGTCGAAGATCTAGAATACACAACAATTAGGTCTCCAGAAGAGCTTGCTCGCATAAAATGTCTCTCAGAATCAGGGTGAAGTCGAAAGTCCTCTCGAGTATTTGTAATTTGAAAATGTTCTAGAGAGTTAGTGTGTTCCACTTGCAGTGTGGTGATGACTGGGACTTCACTTTGCCGAGGAGAGCCTTCAGGTGTACTTGTAGGCAAGGGTTGAGAACCTTCCAGATGATCTGGAGATAAACCCTGTGTTCTGCGTGAATGACGTGGAGGAGCTATTGTAAACGAGTGACAAACTTCGCGAAGAAAATCCTATGGTCAACTTTGAGAAACAAACAACACGCACTAGTAAACAAAATCTAGGAAGCAACACCAAGCAAACAAGACCTTCTAATATCAAAGCCACTAGTTGGTGATGAAATCCAACATCACAACAACGAAATGAGAAGGGGCTAGGATAGGGTGGAAAAGTTACGCTGACAACCTGCTTAACGGACTTACACCCTGGTGCAAGCTCCCACACATAATCGTGGGTATACCCTCCAAGGAGCCCGAGTGAGTTTGGTCAACGTC
>JZKD02S2407222.1:0-28774 GCA_000966675.3 Picea glauca
ATCAGGGGTGATGATGAGATCAATGATTACCTATCCAAAAGTCTCATCTTAAGCACATGTTTCCACCATAATATGACTTAATACTTGTTTTGACCATATTTAATAGTAAGTCATGGATATTTTTGCATGTTTCTTAGTAAATGTATTTTGAGGTGGATTTGTGTGTATAATATGTATTTTAACTCTAATATCTATGCCAAAATATGTGTGTAGCACCAAGTAGGTCTAACTTCATGAGTTAAGGGTGCCAACATCCTAAAAATAGGGAATTTTGTCTCTCTCAAACTGTTACTATCCAAGAATCAAGGAACATTGTCCTCACTATATCCAGAGTGCTCCTTGTGCATTAATTCCTACTCATGATCAACGATAGTTGGATATATATATATAATTGGCTGAGATTCCCCATTTCCCCACTTCTCTCCTCAATCTAAGAAAGGGAGGTCGAACTCTCAAGACTATATATATACCTCTAGTGTAGGAGAGAAAGAGATAGAGTATTGTAATGAGAATTTTTGTTATGAAGAATTTTGTTGAATATTTTGATCCTTTTTTATCTTGATGTATTACTCTTGTTAATGAAATAAAGATGTTTTTTCCTTCAATTTATTATAGTTTTATCAAGGCTCCTTGTGTTGCTTGGGTAGGGCCCACTCAAGAGGGATCAAGGAACATGTTGTAATTTCTTTCGTTTTCACGCATGTTAATTAGTGATTAGATAGCATTCCATTCTCTTTTTAATCTTAATATAGTTTTTCATGATTAATTATAGTTTATGTTCAGCTTATCATTGACTGGTTAGTTACATCAGACATCTTGTAGAAATGTTCGATAGCCTCTTGGAGCACTCTTAGGTGCCTCTCCAAGGACAAGAACCTCATATCTACTTGATTTTATTATAGTATATCTTTGTTGATTCTTCTAAACACTTGCACTACCCTTCTAGGCCTCATTTTTTCTTCTTGTAGGAGTTTCATGTAGAAACTACACATCTCCTATAGAAACTTCATGTAGGACTATTTTAGTTCCATATTTCACTTTATCTTAATCTTATTTTCATAAAAACATAAATAAAAAATAAAAATACATATGGATTTCTATTGATCCAAGGGGTTATACAAAACTTCTTGCTTAATTCATGCATTAGTTTATCTTTTCTTCAATTACAATTTTTTATAATAAAATATAATGAATTCATCTTCTACTTTTAGTTTTCTCTGTATGATTCAGTATGATTTACTACCATTAGACTAAGTTCCTTTTATGAAATTTATATTAACTTTCCTTTCAAGTCGACATGTTTTCCTTCAAAGAAGTTATAGTTTTTTTTTACTACTTCATGGATCCCAACCTTTGATCAATTTCATACCTATACTATAGTCAATGCACACTGCATATATATTGCAAAACACCTCTTGATTTTGTACGAACCCTGGGTTGAAAAAGTAAAGTAAGAATCCAAGGATACAATATTATTATTGTTGCTATTCCAAGGACCATCACAAACCTATATTCTTTAAGACTTCAAATGTCCCACAGTATCTCCCTTCCAACTTTGGGTAACTTCCCAATCTTAATGAGCTTATTTTATATTTTACTTTTAAAAACACATGCTCACCCACTTTTAATTCTCTATATCTCATGTTTTTATCTGCATAACTCTTTTGTATATCCTATGCAACCTTTAAATTATTCTAGTCTTTACCATATTCTCTTCCATTTCCCTTAGCAATTATGGCCCAATAACTACTCTATCTATTGGGTTATCTCAACTCACTAGCATGTTGCATTTTCTTCCATACAAGGACTCAAAATGGTCGGTCTTCAATGATTCCTGGTTCCCATTATTGTAAAAAAATTCAACGAAGTGAATATAGTCTTCCCACTTGGATGGTTGGTCCATTACATATAACAATCTTAGCATATCCTCAATTATCCTATTAGTCATATTTGTTTTCCCATTTGACTTTGGGTAATATGTTATACTGAAATTTAAATCCTTTAAACAAATCCTTCCAGAAAATTGAGGTGAACTTGGGATCTATGTAAGAAACAATTTCCTTCATGTAAATTTTTGTAATGTTGGTTTCCCTGTGAGTTGTCTTCACTTGAATAAAATGTGCATCCTTAGCTAATTTATACACCATTATCATGACAAAATCATGTTGATTCACCATTTTGGGTAGATTAGTAATAAAATCATCTATAACAACTTCCCATTTCCACTCAAGAATGGGAAATGGTTGTAGTAGTCCAGTTGGATATCTATCCTCATCCTTTACCATTTTTCATTCTAGGCATCTGGCTATGTAATCAACCACTTCTTTATTCATTCTTGGCCAAACATATTTTCTTTTTATAGTTGCATTTGATTTTTGATATCCTAGGTGCCCAACATATGGCACATTGTGCATTTCTCTTAGCACTATATTTTTCATCTCTTTGGAGTTTGGAACATATACTTTTCCTCTATACATGAGGAATCCATCCTCTTTCAACTCAAAATCTTTAAATTTCTATTGAAAATTATCTTTCTATAATGTTTCTTTTTATTTGCAAATAGTGTTGATCTAAATTTCAGGCTCAAAAATTTTGTCTTTTAAATTAGACTTGTACATGCTACTAGTTGTAGCATGCATCACATGCACTCTCCTATTGAGTGCATCAACCACCTTATTTTCCTACCCTTTAATGTTTTTTATATCAAAGTCATATTCACTAAGGAATTACAACCATCTAACTTGTCTTGCATTCAAGCTTGATTGTCCACATAAATATTTCAGAGCACTATGGTCTATTTTCCACTCAAATATTTTTCCCATGAGATAATTCCTCCATATTTTTAAGGCATGGACTATGGATTCCAAACCTAAGTCATGTGTGGCATAGTTAATCTCATGTTATTTCCATTTACTTGACTCATAACATACCATATGCCCATTTTTCATAAGTACTCCACTAATTTTTCCCTTGCATGCATTAGTGCATAAAAAAAAATATTCATCCGAATTTCCATTCTTAAATATCAATCCAATTGTCAAAATATTCTTCAACTTATGAAATATTTATTCACACTCATAAGTCCATTCGATCTTTACACCCTTCTCTTGCAAATAAGTAATTGGGTTTACAATCTTTCAAAAACCTTTAATGAATGTTGTATAATAACCTACAAGTCCCTTGAATGATCTGACCATTGTAACAATATTTGGTGTTGGACATCCTTTAATGGATTCTATCTTCTCTAGATCAAATTCCATCCCTTTCTCTAAAATAATATGGCCTGAGTAATGAATCTTCCTTTGGTAGAAGATGCACTTACTTAACTTAGCATAAAATTGATGCTCTCTCAATAATTGTAGCACCATCCTTAAATGTTTCTCATGTTGCTCCTCTATCTTTGAGTAGATGAGTATATCATCCAAGAAAATAATTACAAACTTGTCCAAATATTCCCCAAGAACTCCATTCATCAGACACATGAAGATAGATAGTTCATTTGATATCCCAAATGGCACCACCACAAACTAATAATGTCCATATCTTGTCTTAAACATTATCTTGTTCATATATTCTTGTTTTATTCTCACTTGATTATAGTTTTAACTCAATTCAATCTTGGAAAATATTCTTTCACCATTCAGTTGATAAATATATCATGAATCCTTGGAAAGGGGTATTTTTTTTCTCTATGGTAACCTTATTCAGATGTCTAAAATCAATGCACAACCTTTACATTCCATCCTTATTTTTCACAAAGAGCACTAGGCAACCCCAAGGTGATACACTTCAGTGTATATATCCCTTCTTCAAAATTTATTCAAGTTGCATTTTCAATTCCTTCAACTCTAGTGTGCACTTCCTATAAGGAGTCTTGGAAACTGGGATATATCCTAGCACCAAATAAATGGATAAATCAATGTCTCTCTTTGGTGGAAACCATGGAACATCCCCAAATACATCCGCAAAATCTTGAAGGACTGGATGGTATTCAAAACTTGGAATTTTATATTTGGCTACCTCCTCCATGTGGGATGCATAAATATGGAATCCTTTCCTGAAACCCTTCTTCAACTAAATGGATAAAATTTCTCTAGATGCAGGCCTTGGAATCCCTAGATATTTCCCTGACTACCCTTCCTCATCAAGAAATGTGAATTCTTTCTTGTAATAATCTAGGACAACATGATGTTTCTCCAACCAGTCCATACCAATCAAATATTAATATGAACCCAAAGATATGATGTTCAAATATACCTTTGTGCTAAGTCCATTCATCTCCATTGGACAATCCTTAACCAACTCAACAATACTTCTCTTATCTCCTATGGGTAGTTGAACCAACCAATGTATCTCATGTTTGCTTCTTTGCAAATGAAATCTTTCAACAATATTAGGATTTATGTAACTATGGTGAGCTCCATAATCAATTAAAATTGATATCGCATGATTACCAATATTACCTTCTACTTCAATCATGGGAGATTGGTACTCTTCTTGATTGTTGTCCAAGGCTACATAAATTCTTGGCGTGTTTCTTCCTATGTCCTAAAATATATCAACCTCATGAATATTTTGAACAATACTTGCATTTTCTCATTTATGAGGGAAATCCTTATACAAGTGGTCTCCCTCACATCCCCAACATTTCATGGGTTGTTGTATTGGCCTTTTCCCAAATGAATATATCATCTTGGGCTCATTTTTTGTTGATTTGCATTGTTGATATGCTTGAGAGTTGTTCCTATAAAATGGTGGCTTAAAACCTTTCTTTATTTTCTCCATGTTTCCTTTTTTTTTTTGTCATCCCAAGCCTTTTGGAAAGCTAGTCTTCCTCTATTATTCTCATAAAGGTACTTTTATTTCCTTAATTTTCTGGGTTCATCATAATGTATTTTATCACTATAGAAGGGAGGTATCCCACTTAGAAATATTTGTAATTTAACCTTATCATTTTTTATGAAGCCAACATACCTCAATAATTCGAGGAACCTCCTCTCATACTCATCCATTGTCATGCTTCCAAGATTGAGTTCAAATAAATCTTTCATCTTATTTTCATAATAATTCTCTAACAAGTACTACTATTGGAAATGTCTCCTAAATTGATTCCAAGAAATTATCTTTTCATCAATATGTTTATCCTACTTGAGTTGATCCCACCACATAGATGATTTTGCTTGAAGATGGTAGGTTGCAATTATGGATTCTACTTTTGATAAATAATTGTGCAATTGAAAATAATTTATCATTCTCAACTTCCATTCTTCTACATCTTCATCATTATTGTGATTACTATTAAAAGTAGGAGACTTAATATTCTTAATCTCTCCTTGAAAATCCTATACCTAAAACCTCCTCCTTTGTCTCTGGATAGGGGACACACTTGGGTTTATCTCCTACCTTGAATGTGCACACACTCTTCTAGTCGAGTGTCCTAGTGAATGATGATAATGATGATGATGATGATGATTGTTTCTAATACATTTGTATTGTCTAGATCCCTCGTGGTTGTCCCTCCTATCATGACATTTAGATACTTCTGCTTTCCATGTACTGGATACTTGTTTTTTTCTAGAATATTTATTGACTTGTTTCCGAAACATATTCATACTTTGTAGTAGCTCCTCCTAAGATCTCATAATCCTTTCATTTTCTTTATATATATATATATATATATATATATATATATATATATATATATNATGCACTTATTTGCTTCTCATAGTTTCAATTACCTCCATTAGATCCACTCTTCTTCTACATCCATTGGACTCAGTTTCTACATTTCCCATGCTAACATGTAAAAATATCAACTCCTCCTCATGGATATAAGACCATTGGTCATCCTCCATATCTCTAGTTTTCATATAGGATCCAAATCAGATTTATTGTACCTCTAATTCTAAAAGAAATGTGCATGAAATAATTATTGTTAGAATCATGCATATTGTAAAACATTTCATTAATTAGATTACATGCCATTCTTCAACTGAATATATGAGACATATGGATGCATTAGAATCGAGTTCTTATTGTTTATATACATTCTCCTTTGAGTTGTATTTTCAACAAATTCTCATTTTCCCAAATCCAAGATCTAGGCTGATAGCTATAGTCTGCAGAAGTTTAGACTGATTTATCTTTTTCATCCCTCTATGCTACATGAGTCTTCTCTTCCATCCTATACAATTTTACATACCCAAATTCTAGTTCTATTTCAATGTCTATCTTCTATGGTCCATGAGATTTCTACAAATTTATCTTGTACCCCAAACTAACTTCTAAGCAAGGAGTTAGGCCTTCTTGAATTAAAATAGTACCTAATTTATACTATGTATTGTTCTAGCTATAACTTTCTCATAAGAGTTTTGTTTTTTGATCAGAATGTATTGTTGGAAATATCTTACTAAGTTATTTCATTTAAGTAGAAGAGACTATATGTACTAGTGTTACATACGATTCTTTGTATTTTGACCCCTGAAAATTTTTGTTTAGGCCCTCAAAATGCCTCTACAAGTCTATGACCTTCAAAATGTTGAGAATATTCATGGAAATTGACCAGTTTACTATTGTAGTGGTCCCTAAAATAGGTTTATTTCTTCTTCAAAATTTTCATCACTGTTGTAGCATCCTATTAATCTAACTTGTGCCTATCATAGACAATATTCCTCAATTGGCCATCAATAAAACTTCTCAAAAATACATCAGAAAAACATTCTAAAAACCTATCCACAAAACCTCCAAAAATCCTCTTACATAAACCTTCCAAAATCCTTCATAAAACTTCTCAAAATACTTTGACAAAAACCTTCAAAACTCCTTCAGCAAAACTTCCTGAAATCCTTCGACAACAACCCTCCAAAAACCTATCAAAAAAATCCTATTGGAAATAACCTTCTAAAATCCTTCAACAAAAAGCTTCTGAAATCCTTTAGAAAAAATGCTCAAAACCCTTCGAAAAACACCTTCTGAAATCATTCGGTAAAAATTCCCAAAAGCCTTTGGCAAAAACCTTCTGAAAATCCTTCAACAAAAACCTTTTGAAATCCTTTGGAAAAAATTCCCAAAATTATTCGGAAAAAACCTTTCAAAATCCTTCAGAAAAACTTCATGAAAACCTTTGTCTTGGATCTAGATCGTTGATCTTCGTGATCGAGGTGATCTCAGTCATTATCTTACCAAATTGCTCCAAAACATCGTCAAACTTCTCCAAACCTACAAATGAATCTTGGATGTTGATTCTTAATATTCCAGTGCTACCTTCCTCCACCATGGCACTACCATTTTGGAACATGTCTTTCCTCATAATGGTATGGTCCACATCATCATCTATACAAAATTTTCCAAAAATATCGAAAATTATATTTTTTCTAAAATTTAATATTTTTACTAAAATTTTATTTTTCAACCAAAAATGTTCCTTCATTTTTTGAGCACCATCAAAGCTTTAAAATTAGCTTCCCATGGCTGAACATGACCCAACAAATGTTAATTTTGCATCCCTTACTAAATTACAAGCATTATCCACCCCAAAAGTTCAGGATTTTACTCTAAAATTCATCATTTCCCAATTTGACACAAACTAATATTTCGTAATAATGAATTTTTTAAATCCATGTTGGTCTTTGTCCCATACGGATCCAATGTTGAACCTTGATATCTAATTCCAATATGTAACATTTCCCACAACTAAACCCAACATTTCAAAATTTTCTTTTTCTAATACCATTAAATTAAAAATATGCAACATGCTAAAGGTTCCCATGCATATAACAACAATTTCAATAGATGTGAATGTAGCTAATTAAACATACACATAGAAACATGTAATTATAAAAAACATAGAGTTCATACATAGCAATATAAACCCATAAATAAAACATTGAACATAGATAAAGCACTCATATTTTAAATCAAAGGCGCAACCAACTGCAGAGGATGGATAGTACACTCAACCATATGATTTCTACTCCAAAAATCAGTAGCAAGTCACCCCCGAGCTAGGGCTAGGAATCCATAAGAAAGGGTGTCTCCTAAAGGTGTCTACTATCCAATTACAACAAGCTAGTTTCCTAGAGCCATCTCAATCCAACAAATCTCTTCCCCACAACCTGCATAACCCAAGGAATGTGATCACATTCTCTACCACATAGTCCCTCAGAATATCCCTCTTCCCTCTAGGGCTCCAACACATGTTGTCTAGGAATATCTCTTCTTGGGAACTCCAGGGAATTATTTTTGCAACAGGGAACTCTTGAGAACAAATCATTTTCTCTACATAAAAAAACTCACTCTACAGGCCTAAAAACCTACTTCTTCATGCAATTTATATCTCCCACATGATGCCCATAAAACCCATTATGACTATATTCCAATTCTAGCACTCAGCCCCCCCTTGTTGTCCCAAAATATTCTTGTAAAAATTTCCCTCCTTTCCCATACGAATTTCATTCCCCTCCAAGCTCGTTGACTCTCACTCTCATAAATATTTATTGTAATGCATCCCCATGCTCCCAATAAATATTATATGTGACACATCACACCCACTCTCTTACATGTATTAAGTGATTTGATTACCATACACTTAAGGGAAAAATTAGACGGTTCACTCAAAACAATAAATTTAGGAAAAAGGTTTAGGATTTATGGAAGATGAATAAAACCCCCCTTTTTAGACCCTTCCTCTCTTGTGGAAAAATCATCCCCCATGACTTTTTCCATGTCCATCTAAACTCAGTATCACATTTTATTTTATTATCATGATATACAATGTTTACATGCTACATATTCAAGCCAACAACCATACATCATATTTACATTACGTATCGCTAATATGGGGATTAAAAATGGGGATGTTACAATATGCAAAAAATAGTGAGATTGAGAATATGTTTCAAGAAATGTTGAAGGTTGGCATCATTTAACCTAGACAAAGTGATTTCTCTTCACCAATGGTAACAATTCAAAAAAGGAAGCGTAATGGTGTATATATTGTCAAAATGTTGGTCTAGATTGATGGACAATTGGATAGTTGGTTGTCATTGATGTCAACCCTTGGAAAGTGATGTTTTAGATTTATTTCAACCATTAGATATTGATGTCAATCCTTGAGTATATTTGGTATCACATTCTAGTATCCCCATCAATATGGTTAAGGTACTCAAGTTTGTTTGAGGTATAAAGGCATGGCGATTAGTGTATATGTAGGTAATACTATTCTAGATGGATAGTACATGTCGTTTCGTTTCTGGTGATATGTGTAACATCACATAAATCCTCATGGTTAGGGAGTTATGGCTATGTGAAGTTGGAGAACCCTCATGAGTTATCTAGAAGCCCCTAGAAATTCAAAGAAGTTAATATATTCTAGAAGCTCCTAGAAGGAGTTTACTAGTCAAAGTGGTTGTAACTAGGAGTTAATCATGAGTTAAGTTGTTGCAAAACTAAAATAATTAAAAATAAATTAGTTGAAACTAGAAGTGGTGAGTTTATTATTTGTGGATAAAGTGGTTGTAAGTGGAAAAGTGGTTAGAAGTGGATTAGCCATAAAAAAAGGAAGTTGGGTAAAGGTAGTTAGAAGATAACCCCTTGAGGAAGCTACCTGGAGAGTATAAAGAAGAGAGAAATGGTATCCTATTATCACCTAATGAGAACATTGAATATCTATTATTTGTGAGATTTTATTGCAGGTACTCATTGATACATCTGAAGTTACTCAAATTTGAGGTAGAAAAGGAGGGTTGATGGAGAAAGTTTCAGAGCTATAGAATTACTAAAAAAAAACCATAGTTTTTTAGGTGTACATGGGTTGCAATGGAGGAATTCACATACATATGCGGGCTTCAATGGATTAGGGTGCATACATACACAGGATGAAGAAGAATAGGTCATGTACAGTTGGGAAAAGCCATGAAATCTTGATTTTTTGAGAGTGTCAGGTTCTCAAAGTATGAAATCAAGTTCCCAAGAAGGTCTACAGTGATTAGGTACATCAAATGTATCTATAGGTTCAAAAGGTATGTCGTATTCTTATGTGTAGTTGAATATTTTTTTCTACATGAGATATGGTTATGGGAGTTTGAGGATTTTCCCTAGAGAGGTTGTTGGTTGTATGGAACTTATTGTATGAGCTAGATCTACATAAATACAACACTGATATTTTTGGTATTCATCATTGTTAAATATTGTTAGGTTGAGTGTTGAGGCATATCTTGTATTTCTTGGTACATAGTTGAGGATTTTTTGTTGTGATGTGTTGGTGAAGTTGTTGGTGTAGTTTGAGGCTGCATATCAGTGAGGGTTTGATGCCTAGTCCATGTGAGGGTTATTACACTTGAGCATGATTGTATACAAATGTATGGCACATGACTAGAGAGACATAGATGCACTTGGTCAAGGGATGTATATGATGATGTATGCATAGGGCACAATTAGAGATTGGACATGATGACAGGTTACAGGTTGATGTGATAGATGCAACAAATTGTCTGAGTTTCAGAAAGGTGAAAACCCTATCCTTTTTAAGGTGTATGTAGGTTGCAGTATAGGCAAGACATGTACATACGTAGGTTGTAGTATAGACAAGTCAGGTACATATGTGATCTACAACATATACACGTCATGTACCTGTTGGCACAAGCTAATTACTAGTACAGGTTGATTACAGGTTGTTGGTACGGGTTGCATATAGGTTGTTTCCATAGATTGGTATAGGTTTATAGTGGTATGTATCATAGTGAGAGTGTGACAGTGGTTTCATCAATTATTTGACACTTATGTTTTAGTGCGGTTGGACGAAGCAAGGAAAAGGGGTTGTAGTCTCCTTCCAGTTGGTGCTGGAGAATCAGGCAGTTGGAGCTTCCTTCAGGTTGGAGCTTGAGAACTAGGTTGTTGTATCCACCTTTCGGTTGTAGCCATAGAATCTATGGGTTTGTAGCCTCCTTCTGGTTAAAGCCAAAGAATTAGGGAGTTGGAGCTTCCTTTAGGTTGGAGCCTCAGAAACTAGGGATTTGGAGCCTCCTTCCAGTTGGAGTTAGAGAATTGGAAGTTGATTCTTCCTTGAATTTAATTCTTGACATATAAGTAAAACATTTTGTGGTTTTCTGCTTCATTGATTTTCCATGTAAATATTGGTGTATTGTGCATTGTGTGGATGTGTTTGTTATTGTTTATTATGCACTAATGAATGTTAATATTTATGATATAGTAATATATTGATGATGAAAATATGAAAATGGTTGAATAAGTTAAAGGAATATACATTGTGGTTTAAAGGATTAATAAGTGGTATAATTTATCATTATTGATTCACCCCCCCCTCCCCCCCTCTCAGTAATCCAACAATTGGAATCAAAAGGTTCCTTCAGGAATCAATTTAACCACTAGAAGGTAGATCATGGAGACCAACAATATGCATAAAAAATGGAATACCACAATTTGATGGAAAAAACTATGCATTTTGGATAAGAAGGATGAAAACATATGTACAAGAACAAGGATTTAAAATTTCGCAATCAATAGTAGATGGATATAAATAACATGTCATTCCTGCAACAAATAACAATGGAAGAAAACTCAGTCTAAATAATTTGAAATCCAAAAGTATTATCCTGAATGGTCTGGTTGATTCGATATATGTCAAAGTTATGCATTGCAGCTCCGTAAAGGCAATTTGGGGCAAAGTTCAGAGTGTTTATGAAATATACACAAAAGTCAAGGATTCAAAGATTCAAACTTACATAGTTCAATTTGAATAGTTGAAGATGAAGGAAGATGAAAATAATAGAGCTTATGTTTTACGAGTTGATGGAACAGTGAATGCAATTCAAGAATTGGGAGAAGAAGTTGATGAATCTATAATTGTTCAAAATGTACTAAGATCTCTTCCAATGAGATTTGATCCTAAGATCTAAGCACTATAATAAAGAGAAGATCTTATTTCGATAAGCATGGATGAGATACATGCAATATTCATCCCTTATAAAATGAGAACAAAATAGGAGAACCCAATTACAAAGGATGAAACATTCAAAGAATCCCATAAGACAAATAAAAAGAGCAAGAAAACGCCAAATTCAGAATGTAGTTGTTGAAATATACACTTGACATAACTGAGAGGGGGGGGGGGGTGAATCTTTGTCTGAAAATATGACTGTTTTGCACACTCTCATATATTAACTGAATTAACTGAATAATATGTATGCATACCAATTAATAATTCATAAACATGTATAACACAAATTTTATGAAGTAGATAAAATATCTTTCTTTTATTTATTTAACTTAAATGAATATAAATAAAATCAATATTTTAATATCTTCAATTTCAACTGAGTACGAGAGATCCAACTCTCTAATACAATACCCAATTTGTAGTTCTGATATCCAACTGAGAAATGAGGAATCCAACCCTCATAAAAAGACCCATCTTACTAATCTCATATCCAACTGAGATGTGAGGAATCCAACCCTCGTAACAAGAATCGGCTTGTAAACAGGCACCAACCTGATATAATGAAATTCCATTCAATCCATTATATATACATATATTTAATCCACCAAGACACCCTAAGATTCACCACTACTTATGGTTTATATAATATTTCAATGGGTATAGGATTGAACCATTGTGTCTTTTGACATGAACTATTTCATCTCTTTATTTGATTTAACATAGATAATCTTTCCCTTAATTAGAAGATTAATCTTGATTCGAATTTCATCTACATGAGTTCATCACATATATGAATCAACTCATTATATTGTTCCCATGCTTCTGTTGCATTCCCAAGTTTGCCAACAAATTATATTCAAGCTTACCTACTCTTTGTATTGTTATGGTGTTAATCTCTATCTAATTACTCTACAGGCCTTAAGCTATTTATAGAAATGAATTATGTATGAGGTGCTTCCTTCAACCCAATGTTCAAACACCATGGGCTCAAAACCACATGCTTATCCATTTAAGCATTGTTCCTAGCGCTTTCTTCTTCTGCCCCTATTCTTCTACATGGGACTGTATTCAAGCATCTGAGGGATTATTTACTTCTAGCCCCTTTAGATTCTTTAACTTATCATGTGACCAGTGCTGGAACCGGGTTCTGGTACTTTGTCCTTCGGGTCTTTCAGCCTTTGCATTCATTCAATCCTCCTGTAGTGCATTTCATTGAAGTGTGTATTATCACTCCCTGCTTGATAACCTTCACATGTCTAGGAGCTAGGACCGTAGAATTAGGCACAACAACACTCTCTCTCTCCGAGTATTCAACTATTCATGACTCTGGGATTCCGGGCTACTCGAACTCTAAAGTAGTTCAATCCCTCTGGAGTGTTTACCTATTGAATAAGTCATAAAGCTATGGTGAATTCTTTTTGTCGGTTAACACTTTCTCTTACTCTATCCTTCCACTATGCTTGAAAAACGGTAGAGAATGCTCCCAAAGTGGATCAATGGTTAGTGTTACTTCGTGATTCACGCTAACTCTATCCTTCGACTATACTTGATCAGACAGTCAAGAAATATTTCGTAGGATCTTAGATCAAATACCAAACATTTATTCGTGACTTCAGCCTTCGATGCTTCAGATATTTTAGTTTAGGAGAAGCTGGATATCCCCAGAGTGACATGGCTTGCTGATGTCACTATTGATGTGGAATTGGTTGAGTGGTCGCCACGTGTCACCTTGATTCATGATTTTCGTATACATAAAGTGACAACTAGACCTTAACACTTGTCACACCAAAAAGGGCCACGTGTCTCCCTCCTAGATCATGGCTTTAGACTTCATGGCTTCGGGATTTTTGGCACTTTTATACCATCCTTTGATCATTTTCCAAAGTTTCGAATAGATATATCATCATATATATTTATGTATCTTGATCGATGACTTCTATGTATTCCATAACTACGGGGTTCGATAGATTTTGGTTTATCTAAGATTCTTATTTTCAAAGTAGGTCAAAGACGGAGTTGACCACATTATTCCTTAGCATGATCTGACAGTTTCAATATTTTCACTCCAAATCAACGGTTGATAGGATTTCTTGTTCTTCCTCTGATCTGACGATCAATGGGAGTCCATGAATTCGAGGCTTAGGCCTTCAGGTAAACTTACTTGTTTTAGAATCCTTTTCTCCAGAGTGGTTAGTGCTGGAGTTGACCACCTTCTTTCCTTTAGTGTGATCTGATGGTTCAACATTTATTCCAGATCAACAGTTGACAGGATTTCCCTACTCTTCCTCTGATCTGATGGTCAACGAGAGTTCATTACTTCAGGGCTTCAGCCTTTGGGTACGCTTACATGTTTCAGACTCTTTTTCACTAAAGTGGTCAGCACCAGAGTAGACCACCATTGGACTCTCATATCCTCATCCAACGATCAGCATGCATTTCCTAGATCTGATGGCCCTTATTTACTTCAAGACTTCAGGGGTTTCAAGACTTTGTGTCTTATGGGGTCCTCTTATCATGTACTTCCACTCGGTTTTATCTAAGGATCAAGATATATCCCAAACTGATCTAACGGTTGATATGTCACTTGAATTTCCTCCAAAAAATATCACGTCTCTTATTTAATCTCTCTCAATCTATGATTCTGGCTTGATCCAAATGTCTATAATGATAATGCTCCATATATGACGATTGAGATTTAATACTTCCCAGTATCTAACTTCCCCTTGATCTAACGATCCAGGATTGTCCCGAACTAAGAATGAATGGATCCTCTAACTCGATCCTTGACAAAATTATTTCTTCACTCGCAGAACTTTGTCTCCTGTGTTACTTCAAATGCACCATTTCTTCTGAGCTTTGATTAACGTTTGTGCATTATTTTATGCACTGACCTTTAGTCCCTAACCCTCCTGAGCTCTTAATTCCTTATGATTCATTACTCCTTTTGTATGTGGACCATATGCATGCTACCTCTATTGATATTTAGGAACATATGATCATTGTTGATCCTATTGTGATCAACAGTGATCATGAATTGCTTCTACCCCAAGGTGATCTAACTCTGCCTTAAGGTGATCTTCCTTTTTCTTTGTTTACTGTACATGTTTGACACATTTTTCCATCAATGAAAAGACACAATCAATAATTCCAACAATCTCCCCTTTGGCATTGAGGGAAACATATATGTAAAACAAATACTTTCTTCCCCTCTATCACTGATCTCATTTTCAAGTTGGAGGATTGAACCAAATACTGATACCAAATTTGTTTTAATTTTTTCCTTCCCCTTTGACATCAATGACAAAGAGTTAAACTTTTACTTCTTTTCTCACCCTGTGAATGTGCCAGTCGTTATCTCAATCTCTTGGGATTTTGTTCTCAAATAGACAGTCGTATTGATACCAATTTTTGTAGTGATCAAGTCTTTTAAACCTAATCCAATGACTTCCTCATTTGATGAACAAATTAAACACTCCCCCTTAATTTTTACTATTTCATAGGTTTTTACTGTCTTTTGGTTGATATACTATTGAAGATTCATCATTTTCATCATTGTTTTGTGTAAGCAAAACTTCTTCATTTTCGTCTTTGCTATTTTCTGTTTTCATTTTTCTTTTATTGGTTTATGTACTCTTGATATGCATGATATCATCAAGATCTGCTATTGTACCATGTTCTTCTTTAGGAACTCTCATTTCCTGAGTTTGACCCAATTCATATTCAAATCTATGAATTTCACATTCCTTAATAGGAACTTCACCCATCATTTTCTTGTTATCAATTTCTTCATTTTCAGATGTTAGATCATCTTTCTTGCTTTCTATTTTAGATTTTCTTATCCATACCTTTTCATAAGATATTTTGTTTGTTGGATATGTCTTTTCTAAGTTTTTCCTTTGATATTTTTCATTTCTTCTTTTCTTCCAAGCTTCATTAGATTTTATTCCTGGCTTGTATGAATTATTTATCATGGCTTGACTACTTGATTTTTTGTAGTTTTGGGATTTGTGACCAAAACAACCACATTTATAACATCTCATTGTATGGGAAAAATTTGTTGTGTAGCCAACATAATTGCATCTCCAACATTTCATTAAGTTATTGGACCTTCCTAATTTTTTCTTTTCGGGACTCTTGCACTCCAATGCTTTATGACCAAAGTTATTACAAGAAAATCAATAACTATTGAAGTTGTTTCCATACTTGAGTCTATTGTGACATGAGAAGTCTTTATTTTGATATGTTTCTTGTTTTTGACTTTTATATCTTCCTTCCTTGACAAAATTCATGGTTTGTTTTAGGTTTGTGACTATACCTTTTTCTTTTGAGGAGTATGATCATTTATCATGTTTTTGAATGGTGCTCCATTTTCCACTTTCTTATTTCTTATTATATCCAAGACCGACTTTGTCATCAGTTGGTATTTGATTGTTCTAGATACTATCTATGATAGATAAGATGTTCTGTAATTTGACAGTTGTTTTTGTTTTTTCATTCTTCTTTTTGAGGTTGATAACTTACATTTCTAACATGTGGCACATTTCTTCCTTTTTAGTCCACTAAATCTTCAAGGCTTGTTCTTTTTCCTTAGCTCCTTCTAGTTGAGTCTTTAAATTGATGACCATTTATTCTGTATCATCCAAGAATTTTGTACAATTATTAGTTTTGTCATATGTATTTAAATCTTCTATATATTTTGTTAGAACAACAACTTCATCCTTCAATCTTGTGATTTCTTCCTTGTTTTCTAGCTAAATCTTTTTGAGGTTGATCGCTTCCAATTCCAACCCATGGCATGATTATTCCTTTTTAGCTAATTGGATCTTATGTGCCTCTTCATTTTTCTTAGCTTCTTCAATTTGATTCATTAGAGTTTTATTAGTACTTTCATTTATCTTTTTGACGTTAATAATTTCCAATTCCAGCATGTGACATGATTCTTCTCTTTTAGTTAGTTGGATCTTCTGGGCTTCTTCATTTTTCTTAGTTTCTTCAAGTTGAGTTTTTAGACAGATGACCATTTATTTTGTCTCTTCTAGTACTTTTTTTCTTTTATTTTCATGTGTCTTTAATTATTCCGTTTCTTCTGTTAGATTAGCAACTTCAATATTCAATCTTTTGATTTCTTCTCTTTGTCTTCTAGATGAATCTTTTGATCATGCTCTTCATGGTTAGATTGATCTAACTGTTGTAGTAGCAACATATATTTCTTTTTAAGTTTCTCCAACTCTTCAAAAGTGCACATAAATGTGTATTCAAGTTGGTCAAGAACAACCTTAGTAACTTCAATATATAGACCATTTGTTGGTTCCATACTAATCACTTAAAATGTAGTTATAAAATCATTCTTAAAATCTAATAGTTTTTCTTTAGTGAATAATGAGGTATTCATATTTTCCTTGATGTAGTAGTCTTCTATGTTGATGATTGGGGTTTGCATAAATTCTTTGATGGTATTGTCCACTTCTATATTTTGTTCTTTATTCCGGTCAGAATTCTCTTTATCTATAATTTTTTCTTCAATCTAATTTGATTTCTCCATTTCTGAGTTTTATTCTTTAATATTATTGGATTTCTCTGTTTCTTTGTTGTGTTCTATAAACTGATTGGAATTCTCCATTTCTTTGTTTTGTTATTTATTTTGATAACAATTCTCTAGCTGGAGCCATAGTACTTTAGCAGAGGTTTAGTGTCCCATATTTTATTTGACTTGGTCGAACAGTCCATTCTAGATTTCCTTTAATGCTATTGAATTATTTTTCTTTGCTTCTTTTGCAGTTTTGGATTTTTTCTTTGAGGTATTTGATTACCAAGGTTTATATACTACTAAATCCCAAACACCAGATCCTCTTGAATTTAGATATTGTTTCATTCCTTCCCTCCATGAAGAGTAGTTTGTTCCATCAAATAAGGGAGCTTCATTTGTGGAGAGATTCATTTGTCCACCCATTTCTTCATAATCTACCTTCTAGAGTTTAAATTGTGTTGAAGGCACCTACTCTGATACCAATTGTTGAAATATACACTTGACACTAAGAGAGGGGGTAAATAAGTGTCTGAAACTTTGAATGTTTTCACACTCTCATAGATTAATTGAATTAATTGAATAAGATGTATGCATCTCAATTAATAATTCATAAACATGTATAACACAAACTATATGAAGTAGATAAAATATCATTCTTTTATTTTTTTTAACTTGAATGAATACAGATAAAATCAATCTTTTAATATCTTCAACTTCAATTGAATATGAGAGATCCAACTCTCTGGTACAAGACCCAGCTTGTATTTCTCATATCCAACTGAGAAATCAGGAATCCAACCCTCATAACAAGACCCAACTTGTTGATATTAGATCCAACTGAGATGTGAGGAATCCAACCCTCATAACACGACTCAGCTTGTAAATAGGAACTAACCTGATAGAATGAACTTCCATTCAATCCATTATATATACATATATTTAATCCACCAAGACACCCTAACATTCACCACTACTTTTGGTTTATATAGTATTTCAATAGATATAGAATTGAACCATTGTGTCTTTTGACATGAACCATTGCATCTCTTTATTTAATTTAACATAGATAATATTCCCCTTAATTAGAAGATTAATATTGATTTGAATTTCATCTACATGAGTTGATCACATATATGAATCATCTCATTATATCATTCTCATGCCTGTTGCGTTCCCAAGTTTGCCAACATATTATATTCGAGATTACCTTCTCTACGTATTGTTATGGTGTCAATATCTATCAAATTACTCTATATGCCTTAAGTTGTTTACAAAAATGAATTTTGTATGAGGCGATTCCTTCAACCCAATGCTCAAATATCATGGGCTCAAAACCATGGGCTTATCCATTTAAGCGTTGTTCCTAGCACTTTCTTCTTCTACCCCTATTCTTATACGTGGGACCGTATTCAATCTTATGAGGGATTATTTACTTCTATCCCCTCTAGCTTCTTTACCTTATCACGTGACTGGTGTTGGAACTAGGTTCTCCGGTAATTCGTCCTTTGGGACTTCCAGCCTTTGTAGTCATTTAATCCTCCCACAGTACATTTTTTTGAAGTGCGTATTAGCTCTCCCTGCTTGATAACCTTCACATGTTCAGGAGATAGGACCGTATAATTAGGCACACAGATCTCTCACTCTCTAGGTATTCAACTATTTGTGACTTCAGGACTCCGAGATACTCTAGATATGAAGTAGTTCAATCCCTCTGGGTGTTTACCTATCGAATAAGTCATAAAGATGTAGTGACCGATTACTGTCAGTTAACACCTCATCTTACGCTATCCTTCCACTGTGTTTGATCCATGGTCGAGAACACTCCCGAAGTGGATCAACAGTTAGCATTACTTTTTTATTCACGCTTACTCTATCCTTCCACTATACTTTATCGAATGGTCAATAAATATTTCGTAAGATCTTAGATCAATGACCAAATGTTAATTCGTGACTTTGGCCTTCAATGCTTCAGATATTTTAGATTAGGAGAAGTTGGATATCCCCGAAGGTTGTAGTCTTGGAGTGACACGGCTTGTTGATGTCATGGTTGACATGGAACTAGTTGAGTGGTTGTCACATGTCACCTTGATTCATGACTTTCGTATACCTAAAGTGCCAACTAGACCCTTGCACTTGTCACCATCTGATTGGGCCATGTGTGTCCCTCTTAGATCATGGCTTTACACTTCATGGATTCGAGATTTTTGGAACTTTTATACCATCTTTCGATCATTTTTCAGAGAGTCAAATAGATCTATCACCGTAGATATTTTATTGTCTTGATCAACGACTTTTGTTTATTCTAGAAATCTGAGGTTAAGGAGTTTTTGGTTTGTCTGAAATGCTTATTGCCATAGTAGGTCAAAGCCATAATTGACCACCTTCTTCCTTAGCATGATCTGAAGGTTTCAATATTTTCACTCCAAATCAACAATTGACGATATTTCATGTTCTTCCTCTGATCTGACAGTTGACAAGAGTTCATGACTTCAAGGCTTCAGCCTTCGGGTAAAATTACATGATTTAGAATCCTTTTCGCCAAAGTAGTCATCACTGGAGTTGACCACCTTCTTTTCTTTAGTGTGATTTGGCGGTTCAACAATTATTCCAGATCAACGGTTGATGGGATTTCTCTGTTCTTCCTCTGATCCGACAGTCGACGAGAGTTTGCAACTTCAAGTCTTCAGCCTTTGGGTAAACTTACTTGTTTCAAACTCTTTTTCCCCGAAGTGGTCAGCACCTGAGTTGACCAACATTAGACCCGCCTATCATCATCCAATGGTCACCATGCATTTCCCAGACATGATGGCCCTTATTTACATATGTGGGCTGTAGTGGATTAGGGAACATACATATGAAAGCTGAAGAAGAAGAGGTCACATACAGTTGGAAAAATCCATGAAATCTTGAGTTGTTGAGAGTGACAGGTTCTCAGAGTCTAAAAGTAAGTTCCCAAGAAGGTCTACAATGGTTAGGTACAACAGATCTATCTACGGGTTCAAAAGGTATGTCATATTCTTATGTGTAGTTGTATATTGTTTTCTACATGAGATATGATTATAGGAGTTTGAGGATTTTCCCCAGAGAGCTTGTTGGTTGTATGGAACTTATTGTATGAGCTAGATCTACAAAAATACAACACTAGTATGTTTGGTATTCATTATTGTTACATCTTTTTGGGTTGAGTGTTGAGGCATATCTTTTATTTCTTGGTACATGGTTGAGGATTTTTGGTTGTGATGTGTTGGTAAAGTTTTTGGTGTAGCTTGAGGTTGCATATCAGTGAGGGTTTGATGTCTAGTCCATGTGAGGGTTATTACACTTGATCATGATTGTATACACATGTATGGCACATGACTAGAGAGACATAGATGCACTTTTTCAAGAGATATGTATGATGATGTATGCATAAGAAACAACTACAAATTGGAAACAGTGACATGTTATGGGTTGATGTGATAGAGGAAGCAAAGTGTCTGATTTTCAGAAAGGTGAAAACCCTATATTTATGAAGGTGTATGTAAGTTGCAGTATAGACAGACCACATACATACATAGGATACAATATAGACAGGTCTTGTACATATGTGATTTGTAGGATATACAGGTCATGTACATGTTGGTACTTGTTGGTACAGGCTAATTACTGGTACATGTTATTGGTACATGTTGGTTACAGGTTGTTGGCATAGATCAATACATGTTTACAGTGGTACATCTCACAGTGACAGTGTGGAAGTGGTTTCATCAATTATTTGACACTTATATTTTAAGGAGGTTGGACAGGGAAAGGAAAGGGGGTCATAGCCTCCTTCCGATTAGTGCCAAAGAATCAGGGATTTGGAGCTTCCTTCAAGTTGGAGCTTGAGAACTAGGTGGTTGTAGCCTCCTTCTGGTTGTATCCAGGGAATCAATGGGGTTGTAGCATCCTTCTGGTTGAAATCTTGAAAGATTGATCAATTCTAATTTCAAACCCTTCCTCATAAAACTTGTGTTAGTATATTTTGACAATATACCAATGTACAACAAATATTGGGAAGAGCATGTACAACATGTTGACATGGTCTTAAAACTATTAGAAGAGAAACAATTATATATGAATCCTTCCATATTTTGTTTTGGGTTTGAAAAATGGAATATGTGTGTTAGGGTCCTAACCTAACCCCTTTACTTAGATACTTTACTAATGTATGAGGCCACCTTCCTTTAATAAGGCCCATTAAATAGTTAATTAATAGTCACTCTTGGAACAAAGGGTACTTTTTAGTAATAAGGCGTAAATTAGTTGGTCATACCTCATTATAAGGGGCCCATAGGTAGTTGATATTCTTTATGGATAGCTATATATTGAGTATAAGGTTATGTATTATTTTATCGAGAATTGTTTTTGTATTTGGAGCATTTCTCTTGGGGGTTTCCCCCTTGAATAGGAAAGTGAACAAAGCTCTCTATTCTTATCTCTCTTTTGTATTACGTTCTTGGGTTTTGCACTAGAATTAATGTGATTTCTCTAATTTTTTTGGGTTAAATACACTACAAGTGTTTTTTTATAGTTCTTTCTTGGGCATGAAGGGGAGAAGTTTTACAAACAAAGTGGGAGATTGTTTTTTTTATTTTTGAAGTTTTTTATGAGAAAAAGAGGATGGAAGTATTTAAGTCGATTTATAAAAACTTCATGTGATTTTTTCGAGGAAACCAACCATAGATATGAATTCCTCTCGAAAAAATACTCAATTTAGAAAAAACAAAAACAATTCTTCTAAAACAGAGTTCAGGAAGTGGAGATATCATCGATTCAAAATCTACATTTTTTAAGGGTGTTTTTCTGGTAACGGTCATGAATTTTGCAGATTGGATATCTTTTGACATAGTGTGTAGATTTATGTCAAACTATCCTTGTTAGATATATAAAATCCATGGAATTTCATAATTGGTGTCATAATATCCAATCATATAAGTATAATTGAATTTGTGATCATTTTACATTTTCGGCCTCAACCTTGCCTAATTCATTTTCTAGTAATTTTAAGAGATTTTTCTAGGGTTAAAAAGATCATAATTTTTTTACTTTTTTAGAGACACGTTATGAAATATTTAAATAAAAAATTTATTTGTCATTCAATAGGTAAAATTGCAATAGGGGAAGAATACATGAAGGAAAAAAAAGTGGAATCATATTATTGGAAACCTTTGTAACCCATGTTGTTATCCCTTCAAGTAGTATTGCATCAGAAAGTACCTATATATGGAATCTCACTTCCACATACCATCGATTATATATGAAGTCTCCTAGATGCACTCAGAACCAACCTTATATGAATCAATATATCGTCTTGTTGCTATAGTACACCAAGAACAACACTCGGGGAGTTCACTCTCTAATATAACCTAGGTAGTAATTGAGTAGTATGGCTAAGGGCATGGTTAAGCCTTCTTATTTAGTGCGCTAAGATAATGGTTCAAGTACTATTGTTGGACCCCACACATATATCAAAGTTCTATAGCACCTGAAACTCTTGTGGCTGGGACCCAATAACCTGTCTCATTGATATCACCAATGAAGGATACCTATAAACCCACTCCTACTTCTCCATAAAACATGAACACCTACTCTAACACAGCTAGGTTGGAATGTGTGGACAAGCAACTGAATAAAATAAAAGATAAAATAAGTGGCTTCAATGAGATGTTGGATAAGAATATGGATGAGAAGTTGGAGGAGAAGCTCAATAAATTCCAAAAGGAATTTTTTGAGAAGTTAATGGATATGAAAACTTAGGGCATACCAGAATAAAATCGTTGGACTCCATAGAACATTGAACCACACTGGGAAGAAACTTCTCACTCAATATTATTTAACCACCCACAACCATCATCGTTTCCACACAACAATAGATCAATGGATAATAACATATGGCATTGTTCTCCTAAGGTGGACCTGAACAAGTTTGATGGTTCTGAACCCTCTGCCAGATGGGTCACCTAGATGGANATCGAATGGTCAATAAATATTTCGTAAGATCTTAGATCAATGACCAAATGTTAATTCGTGACTTTGGCCTTCAATGCTTCAGATATTTTAGATTAGGAGAAGTTGGATATCCCCGAAGGTTGTAGTCTTGGAGTGACACGGCTTGTTGATGTCATGGTTGACATGGAACTAGTTGAGTGGTTGTCACATGTCACCTTGATTCATGACTTTCGTATACCTAAAGTGCCAACTAGACCCTTGCACTTGTCACCATCTGATTGGGCCATGTGTGTCCCTCTTAGATCATGGCTTTACACTTCATGGATTCGAGATTTTTGGAACTTTTATACCATCTTTCGATCATTTTTCAGAGAGTCAAATAGATCTATCACCGTAGATATTTTATTGTCTTGATCAACGACTTTTGTTTATTCTAGAAATCTGAGGTTAAGGAGTTTTTGGTTTGTCTGAAATGCTTATTGCCATAGTAGGTCAAAGCCATAATTGACCACCTTCTTCCTTAGCATGATCTGAAGGTTTCAATATTTTCACTCCAAATCAACAATTGACGATATTTCATGTTCTTCCTCTGATCTGACAGTTGACAAGAGTTCATGACTTCAAGGCTTCAGCCTTCGGGTAAAATTACATGATTTAGAATCCTTTTCGCCAAAGTAGTCATCACTGGAGTTGACCACCTTCTTTTCTTTAGTGTGATTTGGCGGTTCAACAATTATTCCAGATCAACGGTTGATGGGATTTCCCTGCTCTTCCTCTGATCCGACAGTCGACGAGAGTTTGCAACTTCAAGGCTTCAGCCTTTGGGTAAACTTACTTGTTTCAAACTCTTTTTCCCCGAAGTGGTCAGCACCTGAGTTGACCAGCATTAGACCCGCCTATCATCATCCAATGGTCACCATGCATTTCCCAGATATGATGGCCCTTATTTACATATGTGGGCTGTAGTGGATTAGGGAACATACATATGCAAGCTGAAGAAGAAGAGGTCACATACAGTTGGCAAAATCCATGAAATCTTGAGTTGTTGAGAGTGACAGGTTCTCAGAGTCTAAAAGTAAGTTCCCAAGAAGGTCTACAGTGGTTAGGTACAACAGATCTATCTACGGGTTCAAAAGGTATGTCATATTCTTATGTGTAGTTGTATATTGTTTTCTACATGAGATATGATTATAGGAGTTTGAGGATTTTCCCCAGAGAGCTTGTTGGTTGTATGGAACTTATTGTATGAGCTAGATCTACAAAAATACAACACTAGTATGTTTGGTATTCATTATTGTTACATCTTTTTGGGTTGAGTGTTGAGGCATATCTTTTATTTCTTGGTACATGGTTGAGGATTTTTGGTTGTGATGTGTTGGTAAAGTTTTTGGTGTAGCTTGAGGTTGCATATCAGTGAGGGTTTGATGTCTAGTCCATGTGAGGGTTATTACACTTGATCATGATTGTATACACATGTATGGCACATGACTAGAGAGACATAGATGCACTTTTTCAAGAGATATGTATGATGATGTATGCATAAGAAACAACTACAAATTGGAAACAGTGACATGTTATGGGTTGATGTGATAGAGGAAGCAAAGTGTCTGATTTTCAGAAAGGTGAAAACCCTATATTTATGAAGGTGTATGTAAGTTGCAGTATAGACAGACCACATACATACATAGGATACAATATAGACAGGTCTTGTACATATGTGATTTGTAGGATATACAGGTCATGTACATGTTGGTACTTGTTGGTACAGGCTAATTACTGGTACATGTTATTGGTACATGTTGGTTACAGGTTGTTGGCATAGATCAATACATGTTTACAGTGGTACATCTCACAGTGACAGTGTGGAAGTGGTTTCATCAATTATTTGACACTTATATTTTAAGGAGGTTGGACAGGGAAAGGAAAGGGGGTCATAGCCTCCTTCCGATTAGTGCCAAAGAATCAGGGATTTGGAGCTTCCTTCAAGTTGGAGCTTGAGAACTAGGTGGTTGTAGCCTCCTTCTGGTTGTATCCAGGGAATCAATGGGGTTGTAGCATCCTTCTGGTTGAAATCTTGAAAGATTGATCAATTCTAATTTCAAACCCTTCCTCATAAAACTTGTGTTAGTATATTTTGACAATATACCAATGTACAACAAATATTGGGAAGAGCATGTACAACATGTTGACATGGTCTTAAAACTATTAGAAGAGAAACAATTATATATGAATCCTTCCATATTTTGTTTTGGGTTTGAAAAATGGAATATGTGTGTTAGGGTCCTAACCTAACCCCTTTACTTAGATACTTTACTAATGTATGAGGCCACCTTCCTTTAATAAGGCCCATTAAATAGTTAATTAATAGTCACTCTTGGAACAAAGGGTACTTTTTAGTAATAAGGCGTAAATTAGTTGGTCATACCTCATTATAAGGGGCCCATAGGTAGTTGATATTCTTTATGGATAGCTATATATTGAGTATAAGGTTATGTATTATTTTATCGAGAATTGTTTTTGTATTTGGAGCATTTCTCTTGGGGGTTTCCCCCTTGAATAGGAAAGTGAACAAAGCTCTCTATTCTTATCTCTCTTTTGTATTACGTTCTTGGGTTTTGCACTAGAATTAATGTGATTTCTCTAATTTTTTTGGGTTAAATACACTACAAGTGTTTTTTTATAGTTCTTTCTTGGGCATGAAGGGGAGAAGTTTTACAAACAAAGTGGGAGATTGTTTTTTTTATTTTTGAAGTTTTTTATGAGAAAAAGAGGATGGAAGTATTTAAGTCGATTTATAAAAACTTCATGTGATTTTTTCGAGGAAACCAACCATAGATATGAATTCCTCTCGAAAAAATACTCAATTTAGAAAAAACAAAAACAATTCTTCTAAAACAGAGTTCAGGAAGTGGAGATATCATCGATTCAAAATCTACATTTTTTAAGGGTGTTTTTCTGGTAACGGTCATGAATTTTGCAGATTGGATATCTTTTGACATAGTGTGTAGATTTATGTCAAACTATCCTTGTTAGATATATAAAATCCATGGAATTTCATAATTGGTGTCATAATATCCAATCATATAAGTATAATTGAATTTGTGATCATTTTACATTTTCGGCCTCAACCTTGCCTAATTCATTTTCTAGTAATTTTAAGAGATTTTTCTAGGGTTAAAAAGATCATAATTTTTTTACTTTTTTAGAGACACGTTATGAAATATTTAAATAAAAAATTTATTTGTCATTCAATAGGTAAAATTGCAATAGGGGAAGAATACATGAAGGAAAAAAAAGTGGAATCATATTATTGGAAACCTTTGTAACCCATGTTGTTATCCCTTCAAGTAGTATTGCATCAGAAAGTACCTATATATGGAATCTCACTTCCACATACCATCGATTATATATGAAGTCTCCTAGATGCACTCAGAACCAACCTTATATGAATCAATATATCGTCTTGTTGCTATAGTACACCAAGAACAACACTCGGGGAGTTCACTCTCTAATATAACCTAGGTAGTAATTGAGTAGTATGGCTAAGGGCATGGTTAAGCCTTCTTATTTAGTGCGCTAAGATAATGGTTCAAGTACTATTGTTGGACCCCACACATATATCAAAGTTCTATAGCACCTGAAACTCTTGTGGCTGGGACCCAATAACCTGTCTCATTGATATCACCAATGAAGGATACCTATAAACCCACTCCTACTTCTCCATAAAACATGAACACCTACTCTAACACAGCTAGGTTGGAATGTGTGGACAAGCAACTGAATAAAATAAAAGATAAAATAAGTGGCTTCAATGAGATGTTGGATAAGAATATGGATGAGAAGTTGGAGGAGAAGCTCAATAAATTCCAAAAGGAATTTTTTGAGAAGTTAATGGATATGAAAACTTAGGGCATACCAGAATAAAATCGTTGGACTCCATAGAACATTGAACCACACTGGGAAGAAACTTCTCACTCAATATTATTTAACCACCCACAACCATCATCGTTTCCACACAACAATAGATCAATGGATAATAACATATGGCATTGTTCTCCTAAGGTGGACCTGAACAAGTTTGATGGTTCTGAACCCTCTGCCAGATGGGTCACCTAGATGGAACATTACTTCACCCTCCAAGGCATTACTGATGTATTGTGGCCACAACAATTGCCTTAATTTTTCAAAATTAATGGGACCCTCCATTCAAATTTTTGTTGATGTTGCCTTTAAAATGCTTTGCTTTGGTTTATTTTGCGAAATTTTCACTTTGTTCAAATGATAGTTTTGATGATTCCATTGCGTGTGGTTTGCCTCCAACTTCCTAATGGCTCAAATTTCACTAAATTTGCACTTACGATTTGAAAATTATGCTGATCAAAGTTTGGTTAATTTTCACCACCCAAACTTAAAATATGTAAATATGTGTTTTACTATGTTTTATAATTTGTAAACAAAATTTGATTTTAATTTTAATTAGTTTAATTTTGATTAATTAACTTTATTAATTTGTAAATATAATTATTTATTTAATTAATAATTGATTTGATTTAATTAAATTATGATTATAATAAAATAAAACAATTAAAAAAATAATAATATTAATTAAAATATATTAATAATGCGTAAATTGGAAAGCACCCGAGTTTTATCGGAAGTAATGATCCTTCATCATAATTCACATAAAAGGCATCAAATAATATGAAGGGGAGTATGCAATTTTTAAAGTTTTAAACATAATGGAGATGGGGCCCACCCTCCACTCACATGGACTCCCCTCACCCTCCTCCATGTATGCCTACCTCCAGCACATAACAACATTATATATTTTATTTTGTTTTTTATTATATTAAAATCAAAACTTTAACAAAATGGCTCAGCACTATGAATTTTCCATTTTTCCAAAGAAATCTCTATGGGAAGCAATGGAAGCATAGATCCTCTTTTATTTAATTTATTAGTTTTGATTTTAGTTAGAGGAATTTGTTTTGACAGTTTGGTATTTTTTATTTTAATGTGCAAATTTGATTGGTTACAATTTTAATTTTGATTGTTTTGTAGGAGATTTGTCGAAGAGATCAAACCTAAAGGATTTGGAGCAATGAGAACGGAACAGCAAAAAGAAGAAAAAAGATTTTTACAGCTCTCAAAACTGCCTTGTAACAATTCTTTTATTTGAGGATTTTATTTTGTAATTATAAATAATAGTTTGGAGAAAGAATATGTGTTCCTTTTTTCTGAACTGGGAGGCTCTAAGCACTTTTGTAAAGGAAATTTTCGTTGTAGGTGAAGAGGAATACTTAGATCTAAGTGTTGGGGGG
>JZKD02S2407233.1:0-16949 GCA_000966675.3 Picea glauca
AAAATAGAAAATAGAACCCCAATCCTTTCACTGGGAACATACAGTTTCAAGCATTTTTGTTTTTTGCCAAAAACCAAACTAGGTGGGCTAAAGCAAATAAGGTTTTCATGAAAAGAGAGACTGGAATAGACCTATGGATCAGAGGGGAACCCCCTAAATCCTTGGACACCATTATGAAAGATAGAACATTCATGAAGAGGGAGAAGGTTGTAGAATCTTTGGCCCCCATCCATAGGCATGTTGTACATTTAGGGCTACAGTACTTTAGAGAGATTAAATAAGAATCCCTTTCTGCTACCAAATCAAGATGGAATGTCTCTTCGAATGAAGTTAAGAACATGGAACCATTTGGTTTCATAAATTTTCATGCAGCCGCCTTCAGGTTAGAGAATTATTCCAGAATGATCCTAGATGAAGGGCCTGCCTGGATTGGATGCAGGTACAATCCTCCCATTATTTGGTATCCTCCAGAGGGTTATCAGACTAATTATGGAATTCACAAGAAGGAGGAAGATGCTGCTTTTGAAGAGCATAAAGGTAAGAATGGGTTCGGGAGGCCTAGAGAAAATACCTCTCCTCCCTTCAACATCACTTCTTTACATGTAAACTCTCTGATTGCATGAGGACATGCAAAAAGGTAAGCTGGGGGGTATGTTGAGTTGAGAAAAAGGTACAAATATCCTCCTTATTACTATGGTTTGTGATATGTTCTTGATTGAATTCTCGATTAATTTGAAGTAATTAGGAAAGAAAATGGTTAAAAAGTCTTTTAGAAATATTATTGAATGATATTAGATAATTTCTGAATTTTGGTTTGAATTGTTTGATTTTATTGCAAAAATGAACAATTATTGTTAACTAAAGATAGTTAAGAAGATCGTGAATATGCATAGGCCATTGGAGATCGAAGAAATCAAGCACAAAACAATTTTTAGGAAGATTGACTCTTTATTGTAATCTTCATAAATAGTAAAAGAAATCCTGAGGATCTCTCAATCCTCACGATATGTTAATTTACTCATGTCATTGTAATATATACAGGATAGTGAACAATAGAGAAAAACCAAAAATAAATAAACTCAACCAAGCATTCGGATCTATGAATTGTTGACATCCTGTACAACAGTCCATTGTAAATGATTTACCAGTTATAGAATTAATGAAAGACTTGAGCGTTTTGATCATCTTTGCGTACTGAGTTTTTAGTAGTAGTACCTTCTGAAGACCGTGGGCCCAGTCAGAAGGAGTTACTGTCTCATATGTAATCGTATCAATTCTATTTCATTATTGTGATTTAAATTTCCTTGCAACAGTTAAGATAAATTCGTGAGTGTGTTAATTCTTTTATGAATTAATTATGTTGTTCATTTGCAGAGGATAGATGTTTCATTTAAATATTATTGATTTTTGTTCCATTTCCAATTGCTGTTAGTTTATCGCTTGTGGATTCCTTTCATTTTCGCATACACTCTTCCTTTTTATCAAATTCTCATTTGTTGTTCCTTTCGCTTAATTCGCATTTGTTGCTCCTTTCGTTTAAATCACATTTATTGTTCCTTCTTTAATATCCAGTAATTCACTGTTCTTTTCCAGTAGGTTAAATAATCATTGATAGATTGATTCATTAAGTGTTTTCATAGATTAAATTACTGTCTCTTAGCTAGATGAATTCAACAAATTGATTTATGTTTTGATTCACAGTGTGTTATTGATCAGCTTACAATTTTGTTGAGTGAGTTATCAGTTTCAGAGTTTTCAATGAATGAGTGAATAACTTGATTATTGCAGTAATTTAGATAGACTCAGATTTGATTTAGCTGAATTATCTACATGATTTAAACCTCTACGACTATATTCATAGACTTTGTTGACATTCTTGAAAGAGAAGACGAATCCTCAGTTGATAAATTAATGTCAGACTAAGGTTGTTTTTAGGACATCTTTAGAGCCCAACACTCCCCTGCATGGAGGAGTGTACATTCTTCTGGGGTGTAAAGTCTTCATGGGGTATAAACATGGATGAAAACAAAGACCTCTGAATCAGGAATATAATCAGGTTCCACAACCAACAATTTGACTAGTGTAGGTTAAGAAAGTTAAGATGATAAAATGTAGGAGACCCTGATGCTTTATTGTTTGTGTTTGAAGTCCTCTATATAAATTATGAATACAAGAATGATGACCAAAATATATAACTATTTCTATCCACCTTGAAGGAGATAATAATTTGTTGGTTCTTGAATTTTGACGGGAATAACATTTGTACCTGGGAGAAACTAAATGAAACCTTTTTAAATAAATACTAGGAATATTGCAAATCTGGAGATACTGGAGATCATATTTTTCTAATGACCAAAGAGAAGATGATTCATTAAAGGCTTATGATGAAAGATTCCAATTCAATTACAAGAGGGCAACCAATTATATATTAGATCAAGAATCCCTCTAGTTGATGATCCTAAAAGGTGTTAGAGAAGAATGGATGGAACCTTGAGTTTGATTGTATTTAGGGACATCTCTCATCTTTCTTATGATGAGATAAGAAAGGTTATCAAAAATTTGTCAAGGGATGCTACATGGAAGAGTAAGAACCATAGAGGGATTGTTGCATGGTCTTCAAGGATAACAACTATGATAACCAAGATAGAAATTAGCAATTTGCTGGAACATATGAAGAGATACATTCTAATTTCATTGGCCATGCTTTTGGACACCGTCCAAGTCAATAAGAAACAAGAGGAGTTTGAGAAGGATTTGGCATTTTTATGTCCAAAGTGTACAAAGAATCATTCTTTTCATGAATTTCCACTAAACAATGTGACGATACATAGCATTTGTGAGGAGAATCACATCACAAGATACTGCCCATCATTTCCTAGCTTGAAATTTGTGTACCGAGGAGGCAAGGATTACCCATCAACCAAAGGAGGCAAGGATTACCATGGAAAATTATTCAATGTATTATTTATGAACACCCTCAATAATTTAATTTTGGTTGGGATAATTAAATGAACCATGTCCCTCCCCACAAATTAGTATCCTCCAACTCAACAATAATGGAACTTTCAAACACCTCAAGGCCATCCAATGCCATTGTTCCAATACAAAAAACAATAACAACCACAATGGAATATTTATAGTAGCCTTGGAGACCTCAACAATGTTGGACACAACAACAACAACAACAACAAGAAGATTTATTTCCACCTCCTTAGTGAAACAACAACCAACAACCCCCCAAAAAAGCCATAAATACACACCCAAAATGCACCAAACCCTAATAATGAACCAATCCAACTGGTATGTAATAATGAGATAGTAAACTATCCAACTTACTTGATGAATCATGTGCATTGTAATGAGATCCACCTTCACTTAGGAAGATTGGTAGCTTACCCTTCACCACCCATAATAATAGATCAAACTGGAAAACCAAATATTTAGAATGCATCACTCATATACCAAGACCAACCCAAATAAATTTCTCCACAATAAAATAAGAAAGGAAATCCACCTTTTCTAGAGAGGTTTGTATAAATCAAGAAACTTCCCCAACGCAACAGTAGAAATATAATCTGTGTTTCAAAATTGCACTTATCTAGGCTACCAACGATGTTCCTATCTACAATAGGGTTATGAGGGAATTTTTCTTTAAGAAACTTGAGAGAAAGAGGAATGATCCTCAGACTATCCAAGTAGTAAGTTAGTAGTAAGTAGTAAGTTAGGGGATAATTTCACCACTCCCAAATATTCTGATCAAGGAATCCTTATAATATATGTCCATATACTTAATTGCTTGATTGAAAACACCTTAATTATCTTACGAGCAACTATAAATGTGTTGATCAAGGAAAAAATGGACAATTTAAACCTCCAAATGTTATAGAGACAAACTCCCACTATTCACTAGGTGGACAATAGGTCCACTATCAAGCACAGGGGAAATGTTGTAGGATGTAGTTGTCTCAATAGATTCATGGGAATACCTGATGCCATAGATAAATTATCGATTTCATGGTTTTCTCTTGATTTTAGCAGAACCTGGTTAACAAAAACTAATGCTTACATTGGTTGCAAATCTAGAGACATGACCATTTCCCATGGATAATTTCTTAATAGTTTGACTTTGTACCCTCCTGCCAAACCTTTCCTAGAGGCTAAGGAGACACTGTGGGTAGGACAAGAGGAGGAGGATACACTCTTTGGAGATGCAATTAACCTATCCTTTTCATGGAAAAATCCTTGGCATTGAAATAATTTGATGAAGACAAAATTATCTCTAATTTGATGTAAGGTATTTAACCTGTAGGAGTGAAACTTTGGTAATGCAAAGACAAATCGGATGAGAATGAGATTAATGATGAATATCCAATGAAATATTTAGTGAAATTGGATGAATCAATGGGCACAAGTAGAAACTTGAATAGTTTTAGGAATCAAGATGTTTTCTTCACTACTAAAACCATGAACCTATTGACTACCATAGTTGAGATCCTTCTCGAAAAAACCCTAAACATCAACAACTAAATGAATCAAACTTTGTGGAAAGCACTTCTTAGTTTCCTTCAAGGTCACAACTTTGATTTTTCTTGAGATTATCGGGACATGACAGGTATTAACCCCAATATTTGCAAACACCACATTTACATTCAGGATGACTCTTAACCAATTTGAGAACCCCAATTAAGAATGATCCTTGCTCTCAAAGACATGGTAAAACCAAAGATATATAAATTGTTGAATGCTGGTTAAATATTTACCCAACCTAGAATAATGAACGAGTGTCCCCATTAGTCGTTGTCCCAAATAAAGTGGGAAAATGGAGAGTATGTGGACTATTAGGAACTCAAAAAACCGCTTCCCTCTGCCATTTGTTAACCAAGTCTAAGATGCACTATTAGGAAATAAGTACTTCTCCTTATTTGATGACTTTAGTGGTTATAAACATAATTAGATTACCCTATAAGATCAATACAAGACCACATTAACATACCCTTGGGTTACATTTTCCTATAAGGTTCTTCCTTTTGGATTATGTAATTCTCTTGCCACATTTCAATGTGTTGTTATAAGCATATTTTCATTTTTTTTCACGACTATGTTGAAGTTTGCAGGGGTGATTTCACAATTTGTGGTAAATCTTTTGAGGATGCCTTAACCAATTTGAAAATTTTCTTCAACGTTCTTAAGACATGAATTTTTCCCCGAGAAATGAAAAATGTTTCATGACGATGAATCTGGGGACAATATTAGGATAAAACGTTATCCTTTTCTGGCATTAAGGTTGACCCTACAAAAGTTATCATTATTCATGACTTACATGTACCCCAAAAACAATAAGATGTTTGCAACTTTCTTGGTAATGTAGTTTACTACAAATGATTCATTAAGAATTTCAGTAATATTGAAACAACTTTTCTTGTACTTCTTTCTAAGGATGTTGAGTTCCTTTAGACTTCACAATGCCAAATGGCATTTAATGTCTTAAAGGAAAAATTGGTTTCAACCCCTATGTTGTGAGGACCAAATTGGGATCTTCCATTCCACATTCACATTGATGCTTTTGAGAAATCCTTAGGGGGAATTCTTGGACAAAAATATGTCGATGACCCATATATAATCTATTCTATCAACTAGAATTTCTCAAATGAAAAACTAACTACACTATCATTGAAAATTAATTTCTTGTAGTATATGCCACTATTAGGTTTCAATATTACATTACCAAATACTCTCCTTTTTTCACATAGATGACTCTACCATTCATTATCTAATTAATAAATCTATTTTAGATCATTGAGCGATTAGGTGGTTTCTTTTACTTACAAAATTTGATCTGACTATACTTGACAAGCCTTGTTGAGAAAATGTTGTTGCAGATTTTCTATCTAGATTAACTGACAACCTAGATGGAGGACCTATTTATGACACTTTTTTAGATGAGAACTTATTTATTGTGTCGTTGCAAGCCCCATCGTTTTATAATATAGGAAACTGCATTGTTTCCAAATGGTTTCTATGACATTTTTCTCATAAAGAATGTTGCAAAATAATTAGGAAAAGTGCTCCATACATTTTCATTCATGGGTATTTGTTCAAAAATGGACTTGACAATATGTTGTGTTATTGTATCCTTGAACTTGGAGTTTATGATGTTCTATGTGCATGTCATGATGAACCATGTGGGGGTCATTTTTCTACTGAAAGGACATCCTAGAAGATTCTTCACTCTAGGTACTATTGTTCCACCTTACATAAGGATGATAGGGAGTTTGTTGCTCGATGCAATGAATTCCAATGCATGTGAAGTTCTCCTCAAGATGATGATATACCATTGTAGTCACATATATCATTAGAGCCCTTTGAAGAAAAGGCACCGGACTTTGGTGTACAAATTGATCCACCTTCAAATTAGAAAGAATACATTTTTTGTACAACTACTTCGCCAAATGGATAGAACTCAAGACAATACACAATGCAAGGAATGACAAGGTGGATGAATTTTCATATGAGGAGATCTTCACTAGATTTAGTGTTCCATGAGAGATAGTGACAGATCAAGGCCCATAGTTCACTTCAAAGTTGATTGAGAAGTTGGTTGGGTCATTGACATTTGTTGTAGGAGTCCACTCCATACCATCCATAAGCCAATGGATAGGTAGAGGTCATTAACACAGAACTCAAAAACATATTGACAAAATCAATGGATATTCATAGCAGAGACTGGGATAACATACTTGCTAAAGCATTATTGGCCTACCATGCAATGTGGAGAACAATCATCGGTTTCATACCATATGAGCTGATGTATAGTAAGAGTGTCCTACTACCCATTGAATTATTAATGAGGATAGAATGGCCACTTATGGTCTATGACCATAGATTGAAGCTTTACAAGAAGCCATTTTCTAAGGAGAAGTTCATGTCGAGATTTTAAGCACAAATACAGAATTGGAGTGTGATTGAAGACATCAATGCCTTTACTCAAGACTAATGCTATTCACCATATCAATTAATGAAAACAAGAACTATAAATCTTATGATGACACCCCTTCGTTATTTCTCTAATCACTAAGTCTTTGACCAATTTAATTCTTATCCTAGGTATTATATTCTTAGTTATATTTTGAGTCACAATCCTAATCTTACTAACTAACCAGTACACTCCATCACCAACTAACATACCATACATCCGAGAGACTTCATGATCATATGGGGGTGAGACTTCATGATCATATGGGTGGGCACTAGGGACTAGAATTCGATGACTACACCAGCTTGTGGTATCGTTATCGCCCACGTATTGGGTCACGGGGGGCTCGAAGCTACAACAAAGGATACGCAAATGTCAACTTAGCTAATCCAATGATCGGTAAGAATTGACTCAGTGCGCGTCTGTGTCATTCGATGGTGACAGCTTAAAGGAACCGGCTATGGAGACCCTGATAGTGATTGTTTCTGTATATTAGTGCCTGGAACTTCAAGTCTCAAGGCCATCCATTGGAAAACATTCTATCTTGTGAATCGTGTATATAATCAGTGGGTGCACTGGTGACATGGTAAAGTCTGCATTCATTTATTTATGCAATGAAATCTCATGGAGATTTCAAAATTTAATGCCACATTGGAATATTGAAATACTGGAAATTATTTTCTCCATGCATTTGGGTGCGTTGAGAGGTTTTGAACATTTACATGCAAAATTACAACTGTGGGTGCAATACGTAATTGGCAGAAATTTCAGTGGTGTAACTCTCTATATTTGGCAGAAAAATTCCAAAAGTTTGAACTTACGCAGTTGCTCTGTAATCGTCATTATGCGGGACGTAGGTCTGCATAAATGGATTGGAAAAAGATTTTTTTTCAACAAATGAAGAGGATTCACATTCTCCAATGTGCACTTTCTACGAAGTTTGCAATTTAAAAGAGCTTTCATTCCAATTGTTTATGCGGCAGTTGAACTACTTATTATCTAATAGTTTGACAAAATTGTTTGTGGCAGTTGAACTGCTGATTATCTAATAGATCTCCTAGCTCGACAAATTGCACGTTTAATAGCTACTGATCAATTTGGAGCATGTGCTCTTGGAAAAAGTTTCTACAATTTTAACCAACAGGATTGGAGCACAGTATATTGGACTATGATTTTGACATGATGAAGACTGGCAATTTTTCTCATTCTTGCTATTATGTTTATGTTTTTGAGAGTGTTATTATCCATAAATTAGTTGTTTCGTGTATCATTATTAAGATTTTACTTTAACTTTCAAAATAACAAGCTGAGTTAATATGTGGATAAGTAGTATCTAATATTATTGAGAATAAAATCAGTAAATGAATTACAATGAAATAATTGAAGTAAACATTTGAAATCGTAGAAGTGGAATTGTAAGATTGACTGTTGTTGTTGGATGGTAATTTTCTCAGACGTAGAGGTTGCAACTGATCTCTCCATTGACTGTCTTTCTGTTTACATGACTGCTTCTGGAGTTTTATATAGGTGCATACCATTCCATTGTAGGAAACTTTTGTTGGACATGTGGCTAGAAATGTGTTACCTTGATTCATGAGTGGAGGTTGGCGTTCTTCAAATCAGAGTTGAGTGTTGGCATGAACGAAGTTCTTGAGGGAATACTCACCAGTTTTGTGAATGCTTGTATGTTGATTATTTCAAGGTTTTTATTTGGTTGAACATATATGTGTGCACTAAGTTAAATTTGATTGAGATTATAGCTTTTGATCTCATTTTGTGGAATGAAAAGGCTACAAGGGCTTGACATTTTAGGGTTTTACAATATTTTCTCATCTCACATTTTAAAGGAGTATTCAATTTTGAGTCTTATGACAAAGCTATTTGAAGGAAGTTCAATGAAATCTAATTTTAAAGGAGTATTCAATTTTAAGTCTTATGACAAAGCCATTTGAAGGAAGTTCAATGAAATCTAATTTGTTGAATGAAATTTAACATTTTAGTGTTTTTCAATTACTTTTTTTATCTCAAATTTCAAAGGAGTATTCAATTTTGAACCTTATGACAAAGCCATTTGAAGGAAGTTCAATGAAATCTAATTTGTTGAATGAAATATAACATTTTAGTGTTTTTTAATTACTTTTCTTATCTCACATTTCAAAGGAGTATTCAATTTTGATTCTTTTATGGAAATTCAATGAAATCTAACTTGTTGAATGAAATCTAATATTTTAGTGTTTTTCAATTAATTTTCTTATCTCACATTTCAGAGGAGTGTTCAATTTTGAACCTTATGAAAAATCCATTTGAAGGAAGTTCAATGAAATCTAATTTGTTGAATGAAATCTAACGGATTAAAAGGTTAGTATATTTGAAGTGAAAATTTCAAAGAGGAGATTTATTTCATCACATTTGAAGTAAAAGGGATGTGTTGAAATTAAATAAGTGGTCCCTTCAACACATTTGAGGTAAAAATGGATGTGTTGAAATTTTGGAAATAAGTTGTAATAGTATTTATTTTTATTTTAATAAAGTGAATGTTTTAAGATAACATAATTTTTTGACACATTTAAAGTAAAAGGGATGTGTTGAAATTTTGGAAATAAATTGTCATAGTATTTATTTTAATTGAGTGAAGTTTCAAAAAGATATTATTTCTACACATTTAAAGTAAAAGGGATGTAAGAGATAGTATGTCATAGATTTTATTTTAATAAAGTGAAAGTTTTAAGACAACATTCTTTTGATACATTTGAAGTAAACCGGATGTGTTGAAATTAGATAAGTGATTCTTTCAACACATCTGGAGTAAAAGGGATGTGTTGAACTTTTGGAAATATATTATCATAGCATTTATTTTCGTAAAGTGAAAGTTTTAAGACATTCAACACATTTAAAGTAAAAGCGTTGTGTTTAAATTTTGAAAATAAGCTTTCATAAAATTTATTTTAATAAAGTGGAAGTTTTAAGACAAAATTCTTTTGACACATTTAAAGTAAAAAGGATATGTTGGAATTTCAAAAATAAGTTGTCATAGAATTTGAAAGTTTCAAGCTAAGAGATTTCTTTGACACATTTGAAGTAAAAGGAATGTGTTGAAATTAGACAAAGTGGTTCTTTCAACACAGTTGAAGTAAAAGGGATGTGTTGAAATTTTGGAAATAGGTCGTCATAGTATTTTTTTTAATTTAAAGATTAGAGTGTTTACAAGGTCATATATTTGGAAGTTTATTGAACATGAGTATTTGTAAGATATTGAAGTCTTGTTTAAGTATCAAAACCTTCCAAAATTAAATACTTTATTGTTGTTTTTACAAAATTCATATAAAGACAAAATATTATTAAAACTTTTTCAAGTACCTTAGGAGGTCTTTGAAGTTTTAATAATTTGTATTTGGAGTTATAATATTTTCTATTGGGAGATAAGAAGATAATTTTGTATTGGAATGTTTGTAGCACTTTAAGAATTGTTTGCATATTTTCTTGGTGATCTTGATCTAACCTGAAATTGAATAGGGGGATCAAAGATTTGTGGTGATGATGATATTTTTGTGATGTTGATGATTTTATTTTACAACTTGCACTTGGTGATTCTTTTTTAGCATTGTGATATTTTAAGGTGAGTGTATCCTTGTTGCGACACTTGAAGCCTTGATTTGTTTTTTTTTCTTGTCTTTAGACATTTTAATCGGGATGGAATGTATAGAAGACTTGTTCAATCTTCAACAAAATTTAATTAACACAATACTAAGAGTAACCTTTTAAATTAGCAAAACTTAACTAAGAAATGTGGCCACTTCTATGCAAGTAATGCATATAAGATTGATCTTCTTAAAAACCACAGCAAGTTGTTAATCAACGAGTTGAGGATACTTTGGAATTAGGGCATGGTTAAGAATTATAATCCCATTCTTGTTAATCATAATCCACTATTTGGATTAGCAATGGTTGACAGAGAACAAGAGGATCTAGAGTAACATACATTTGATGATGACATGGGTGAATCAGATGAAGGCACTCAGTAAGAGGATAAATTTAAAGATAAAATCGAAATTGTAAGACCTTGAGAAGAGTTGAAGTTAAATGGGAACACAGATGGCTTAGATATGAAACACACGACTTTAATTTTTTTTAATATTCCTAATTACTCCAAACTTATTATGTTTGTGAGTGCTATTTTTCTTGATGATGATTTCTAGATGCATATTGTGGATGATGGAGTTAAAGTTAAGAAGAATGAGCTTGAATATTGGGATGATGATGATGTATTTGAAGATGATAAGTTGGGTGAAATATATAAAAATCATTGGCACTGTCATTGATTCAGCCATGTAAGGAGTTAAATTGTTTTGATCTTAACCCATGTAGTCATTGTGGGAAGACAAACCACCTTTCAAAAAGGTTTTGAATATGATAGAAGGTTCCTTAGAAAAAAATATAGTTTGGATAATTAAGTACTTGGTGATTAAATTTGGCAGCTAGGTTATGTTAGAAAAACAGGATCGCAAGGAAATACAATAAAACAAATGCGGAAATAAAACACATAAGATACACAATACAATAGAGACACATATATACGTGTTTCACCCAGTGTGGGATACATCCACTAGAGAAATTTCCAGGTCCTTCCTTTATTATTATCCAACAAATGAAGGGATACAACCTACAACACACCCACTATAACTTCCTCTTCTTTCTCTCACAGTCTCCTCACTCTGAATACAATATTCACAATGATACATAGCCGCAATACATTTCCCTCATAAAATGGGCTTCCTTCTAGGGAAAAAAACCCTAACATAACTTCTACTGTCAGATCTGCGAACTTATAATGAACGGTCCAGAATTAATATGAAATTACAATATACATTTACAAGGCAACTTTTCCTTCGAGAGCTTCGCCTCTGAACCCCCACTAAGGGCCCGCTTGACCCCGGACCCCGCAAGGGGGGTAACACCCCCATGCACTCCCCCGCATGGAGGAGTGTACATTCTTCCGGGGTGTAAAGTCTTCATGGGGTATAAACACAGCTGTAAAAAAATACCTCTGAATCAGGAATATAATCAGACTCCACAACTAACAATATCCCACTTGGAGACTAATCTCAACAACTCCACTGTTGTTGTATATGCTGGACTATGATCCTTCTTGGACCTGGAAAATTTCTCATCTTCACCTTCATGCTTGAAGACCAATTGAAATTGAGTAGGAACTCATTTTCTCCCTGGTTACTCCCTTTGTTAACATGTCTGCAGGATTCTGGCTAGTGTGTATCTTTTCCAACTTCAAATGTCCATCTTCCAAGAAAGATCGTATGAAATGGTACATGAGTTGTATATGATTATTCTTTGAATGGAAGGATGAGTTCTTTGCAAGATGAATGGCACTCTCACTGTCACAGTACAACCTACTATTCTCCTTCTTCTTTCCCAATTCCTCCATAAACGTCTGTAACCAAATCAACTCTTTACTCAAAGAGTTCAACTCATGTTTTGTCAATTGATTTGAATGTTAGCTGGAATGATATTTTGTAGATTTTAACCTTGTACAATATTTACTGCAAACATATTTTCAGTAAAAGAACATAAAAGATACAATGGAAAATACAAACATTACATAGAGATTTTCCCCTGGAAACCCAAACCGGGAAAACCAACATATTCTATATTCATTCATGGTATTACATTATTTACAATACAATATACATATAGGAGCCAGTGGAATAAAAAACCCTAACCCAATGACTTGGATTAGTCAAAAACCCTAATTCCTTAACCGGAAATACAAAACCATCGGCAAAAAAACCATGTGCCGAAAAACCACCTAAATATGTGACACGTTTCTTACTCATGCAAAGAATATAACATATACCCAACATTCTCCCAAGCCTCATTCTTATCCAAAGATGCCATTTCTTCGTCCATGGCCCTTTTCCATATATTCTCATCCTCTGAATCCACTGCCTCCCTGACAGTTCTAGGATCATCAATGTTCATCATCAATAATAGAAAAATAAAAAAATGAATGAAAATCAGATGGAGTATACCTTTTCGGTAGCCTTATTTCTCGAACCAATCTCCTCAATACTGGAGTATGAGGATCTTCTTCTTCTGATTCCTATTCTTCTGTAGAGTCTGACTCATCATCCTTTAAATCAAACTCTATTTTCTCTAGTTCTTCCTTACTTGGTAGGACTTCATGTTTAATAACATCCTTTGTTTCTCTAAATACCACATCTCGTCTATACACTACCTTCTTAGTTTCTGGGTTCCAAAGCTTATAACCTTTGAGACCATCTTTATATCCAGTAAAGATACACTTTTCAACCTTCTTATATAGCTTACTCTTGTTTTCATTTGGAACATGAACATATGCATCACAACCAAATACCTTGATATGTGTGAGAGAAGGTTTCTTACCAGTCCATACCTCTTGTGGTGTCTTGTCATCCAACATTGATGAGGGTGATCTATTGACTAGGTAACATGCAGTACCCACTGTCTCTGCCCAAAATTCTTTCCCTAACTCGACACCATTGAGCATGCACCATGCTTTTTCCATCAGCATCATGTTCATCCTTTCTGAAACTACATTCTGCTGAGGTGTATATGGAGTAGTATTCTGCCTTGATATACCACACTTCTTACATAATTCTTCAAATTCATTCCCGCATAACTCTCCGTCATTATCTGTCCTCAACACATTAATTTTTTTCTCTATTTGATTCTCAAAAAGAGCCTTAAACTCTTTAAACTTGTCAAATACTTTAGATTTATTCCCGAGGAAATATATCCAAGTATTCCTCGAGAGGTCATCTATAAATGAGACACAATACACAGATTTTCCCAATGATGGGACCGACACAGGTCCAAAAACATCACTGTGAACTAGCTGCAAAATTCCTTCTGCCCTCGTTGCACTAGAGGGGAATCTTACCTGATTTTGCTTCCCATATAGACAATGTTCACATAAATCAAAATCCAGATAGAATTTAGACATACCTTCAACCATACCTTTACCGTGTAGTAGTCAAAGACCCTTTTCTCCGATATGCCCCAATCTTTGATGCCACAACATAACATTTTCTCCAGAGACTGTAGGAGTTCTTTCTTCTTCAACTCCAATATCAGGAACAATGGAACTATTACACCCATCACTAATAGTTCTTCCTTGCATCTTATACAGAGTTCCAAACTAAACTCCCTTCAGCAACACCATTGCTCCTCGAACCATCCTGGAGGTTTCCTTTTCAAATATTGTTTTTACCCCTCCATCATCCATTTTTCTTACATAAATCAAATTTCTAGCCAAACCTAGGATGTGCAAAACACCAGACAGTGTTTTAAACCTTCCATCTATGAGCCTCAACTTGACTTTTCCTCGTCCTATGATTTTGGTTGTCGAATCATCACCTAAGAAAAAATTACCTCCATCATACCTTTCATATTCACAGAACCACTCCCTGTGGGGAGTCATATGAAAGGATGCACCAAATTCAACCAGCCATTCCTCATGATCTACATGTGTGATTGAAGAATCCATGTAAACATCTCCTCCTTCTTCCTTATAGGTCTTTTCTTCTGTAGAAGGAGATTCTTTAGATCCCTTTTTTTTCTCAACTTTGGATCTACGCTACTTCTTGTAGTTCCCTTCTTTTCCACATCCCCAACATACCTTTACAAACTTTCCAGGAGATTTATATCTACCCTTAGACTGAGATCTCCCACTTGAGAACTTAGATCTATTTATTTCCTGGGAACGTCCTCTTGAAAATAATGCGTATGTGCTCTGTCCTTCCATATTATTTTGTCTCATATCCTCCAATAACAAGGATGAGACCACTTCATCAAACTTCAAGGAAATTGTATTACTACCTATGGCCACAACCAGACTATCCCACAAGTCTGGTAAAGAACACAGTAAAATGATACATTTATCTTCATCTGAAATTTTAATCTCAATAGATACTAACTCACTTACAACAGTATTGAATGCATTCAAATGCTCTACCATCGAGTCTCCATCTCTCATCCTCAGGTTATACAGCTTCTTTCTCAAGAATAGTTTATTTACTAGGGACTTAGACTGATACAAATTTCTCAACTTTTCCCATAAATCCTTGGTTGTAGCTTCGTCTGACACATTCAGTAATACTGAATCTGAGAGACACAGTTGGATTGTGCTCTTTGCCTTCTGATACAAATTTTTCCAGTCATCTGCTGAAGTTACTGTAGGTGCAGTACCTGGATCTACCGCGATCCATTGATCTTTGTACACCAATAGATCTTCCATCTTGAGCTTCCATAGCTCAAAACTTTGCCCATTAAACTTCTCGATCTCCATCTTCAAATTGCTTTCCATTTATTTTCACCTGAAAAATCAATACCACATATATCCCACTGTAACAAGGCTTATCACAGTCCTGAGACAAGCCATTGAACACAAAGGCGTCCCCCTAAAGCCAACAAAGCTCTGATACCAAATGTAGATTTTAACCTTGTACAATATTTACTTCAAACATATTTTCAGTAAAAGAACATAAAAGATACAATGGAAAATACAAACATTACACAGATATTTTTCCCCTGGAAACCCAAACTAGGAAAACCAACATATTCTATATTCATTCATGGTATTACATTGTTTACAATACAATATACGTATAGGAGCCAACGACTTCCAAAACCCTAACCCAATGACCTGGATTAGTCAACAACCCTAATTCCTTAACCATAAATAGAAAACCATCGGCAAAGAAACCATGTGCCGAAAAACCACCTAAATATGTGACATGTTTCCTACTCGTGCAAAGAATATAACACATACCCAACATATTTTACCTCTGCATTTTAGTTTCTTAAAGTTAAGCTACATTAATTAGAATTCATTAAGTTTGATAATTTAATCATCTCTTGGATTGCATGAACACTTAGTTCTCATGTGTAATATTGCAACACATGCCATTAATGAAACCTCAAGCTAATGATCTAATCATTGTTTATAGGTTTTATTTCTAGTTTTAAGCATTTTGATCCCCGCATACATTGAAATATTAAGTATTCATCGATTAAACAAGATCTCATAAGAAAACATACCTATGCATAGACCATACATATTGACATAGTATGTAGTTCCCTTATTCATCTTGATGTAAATTTATGAATGCAAGATTAAGGTGTTTGAGATTTACTTTTGATTTCCTTGGATTGATTTGTGATTTGAATGAACGATTCCTTTTTGGATTGATATCTTTAGTGATATTCCATTTGATTTCATTTATTACATTCTAAAGTTTGTTTTGTCAGCATTAGTTGTTAGCATAGGATAGAATAGTATCTGATCCTACATTTCATGTTCTTGCATCTCCGTTGTGGAAAAATTTCCCCTGTAGACAGGTGAAACCCCCCTTGGATCAAGACTCCTTTGATCCAAGACATAAGGTAACAAATGGTTCTGTAATTTCCCCTTAAATCTATTCTATGTGGCCACAAACAAAATGAGAAGAGAAGATGAGAGAATGGGATAGATGATATATCTCCTTTCAATCAGTTGTCCTCACTGATCCATCCCTTCATATTAATGTCTAAGCTCTTGGTGCAATAGAAATTCTACAAGGGACAAGACAACACTTCCTTCTTCCATAATAGACTATTAGGAAAAATAGATCTATCTATATTGAACTAAGAAAAAATAGGCATGCATACAATAAGCAACGTAGGCATGAGGGGAATAGTCCAAGTTATATTATAAGGAGAGAAATAAAGCACTTACGACTTTGGTGTTGATGTTGTAATAGCTCCTCCAAGCTCTCCTTTCCAACACTTTGAATGTTACAAGATTAGAAGTATGAAACAAATTATTCCTCCCCTTTCACCCAAGAATGGATTTCATTATATAGGAGTTGAGGTATAACAACCATAACATAATTTGAGGAGAGGATAGGATCAAATGTGGAATTGGTTGAATATAAAATATTGA
>JZKD02S2407255.1:17373-28772 GCA_000966675.3 Picea glauca
CTCCTTTGTATCCATTAGGAGAAAAAGTTGTCTGAGTGGGTTTGGGAACCTTATATTGCTTGTTGTTGTGGCGAGGATATTGTTTCGTGTGATTCTTGGGTTTATATTTCTGATGGACAACTAAGGAATTTTTGGAGGTACCTACAGTGTTGATCACTCCAAGTTGTACTAGCTTATATTGCTCTCTAATCAAAGCATCAAAAATGTTCTCAAGACTAGATTTTTGATAACATGTCCCTAGTGCCTCTTGCATGGCATAAAAGGTAGATACAAACACAAAATATGCACTACCTAGCTTAGAAAGAATAATATAGATGCAACAATCTTCATCTATCTTTATCTTACATTCTTCACATAAAGATCTGAGTGTTTTAAACTTAGATAGATAGTCTTCAATGCAAGAAAAATCACTTGGACTTAAAGTTAGAACTTTATTTTCTAACTGTTGTGCTCGAATATTATTGTGTTTACCAAACACAGATTCAATCTTTTCCCAAGCTTATTTGGGTTTATCAATTGATTGAAGGTGGAACCTTAAATCGGGAGAGATGGACATTGTGATTAATCCACGTGCTTCATCATTCCTATTATCCCATTTGGATTTCTTATCATCATTAGTGGGTGTGGTTTTCTTTCCCAAGGTAATCTGGTACAAGCCTTTACCTCTTAATAAATCCTCCATATGGGATTTCCATTGGAAGTAGTTGGTGCTGGTAAGTAAGAGATTACTTGTAGAATCCATATTAAATATGCAAATAATATGGATTTAAAAATTGAAACTGATGATCTGAATGAAAATATCTCGAAAATTTATGTGGTTTAAAAAAAAACGACCCTTAAAATGGACTTCAGATGTGAGAGTTATTCCCTTTTAAAAAAAAAGCATAAACGGTAACCAATGGACCACGTGGTGGTGTAAGTTGCTTTATGAAGTGACCCACGTTTATAAAGAGAAGTGGGGATCACTTTTACAATGAAGTTAGTTCATGCAAAATAAATAACTCTAAAATAATATATTAAAGCTACTTATAGTGATTCAATTTTATACTTTAAGTGAAATATACTTGACAATTTTAGCATGAATGTTTTCAAAAAAATAACAAAAGAGAGACTTGAACTCAATACCTCTTACTTAATAAGGAAAATTTTAACCAAATGGTCTAGAAAAACATATTGTAATGTTTAGAAGGAGGATTGGGGGTGTTGTTGTTTTTGTTGTTGTGGAAAATGGCCTTGGAGAGCGTGCTAAAAAAAAACTCTTTTCACACAAGAAATAAATTTTGCTTCTCGATGCCAACAAGGGTTAGATCTCGGTTAGCTTACCCGGAAGATGCACCCTTTCCTATCTATTTCTGATTTGCCGAGATTGCACAGGGTGCAGAGCAAAGAGAATACACAGATCTAAAAGAGTAGCAAGCCAGAAATAAATAATACAAAACCGAAATAAAACCAAAATACTACTCTGCGAAAAAATTTAAAAAATGTGTATTCAAGATTTATACCTCCCGATCTGACTGTAATGGTTGTATATTGGGTGAACATAAACCTTTTTGAGTGAAACTAATGCAGGAGCATCTCAAGCGAGTCAACGCGGAGATGAAAAGACAGTTAGAAAAGCACCCTGCACAAATTTTAAAGATGTCTTGAAACATTAATGAAGTCATCAAATGGAGGCACACTTGTATAATGTAAAAGGACCTTGAGCAATTCGCTCTCGTCCATAGTAGATAGAAGGCATTTATAGTAGTTAATGAAGGTAGGTAGAATTGAATTCCTAGATTAGACACTTTTACGAGTCGGAGGGAAAATGGATATAGACACTCTCACTTGTATTATTGTAACATTAGCAAGAGCATAGAGTAGAAGTAGAGAGTTGTAGTTGAGAACACCCATGTATAGAAGTTCTGGATTAATACAAAGAGATTTGACTCAGATTCATGGTGTTTTGATATTCTCTGTGTAGGCATTGTTGAATGTTATTCTCATGAATGCTTTACTCTTTCTGTCATGCAATTTATTTTATGCTATGTATGAATGATTTCTTGTTGAATGTTTGAAATCTGAGAAGAAGAGTAAGAAAATGAGTTTCGATTGTTTCTCTGTCTGAGTGAGTAAAATTTCTGCAAGGAGTGCAGTTGAATTGTTCGCAAGGAGTGCGTTGACAGAAGTCGAAGTTCATCTCTGAAAGCTCAGGAGAGATAACAATTGTTCTCATTTTCACAGAAGTGCAAGTTGAGCACAGGAGCCGTGCAGGTAGTGCACAGGCCGAGTAAAGTTTCAGGGTTTGTAACCTGAGTGAAGTGTTAAGAGACTGTTGTTGTAGGGGGTGCGCAAAGTCGAAAGACTTCAATCCCTTGGAGTAATGGAGAAATTTCCCGCAAGGAGTGCATGCAAGAGTCTTATTTAAGACTCGGAGTTGGAAAAACCTCAGGAAGGATAAAGCCTTCAAAATTGTTGAAGAGAAGTACAGTTAGTTCGTGCATTGGAGCACTGAGAAGCTGTCGCAAGTTTGTGTCACAGGTGGTTAAATACCATTGGAAAACACTTTGGTAAAAAGTTGCAGAAGTCCTCGAGAAGGAAGAGAAACGGATGGTCGAAATTCTCTGTGGAGAACTCGCGAAGTCCCGTGAGTCGTTAGATCTCACAAAGGAGCAAGGGAGTTACAGAGGGCATTTTCAAAGGTTCAAGATTAGGAGAGGCAGAGCCGTAGATTCAAGCCAACAAGGCCCGTTGGATTTACCCGTGGATTTCCATTTCGGGGTTTCGTGAGTTGAGGTCCCAAATATTTGCAACAGGACTCGTGAAATCGTGAAGTGCGAAGTTCTGAAGGGGCGAAAGAATTGTCTGGGGCCACAGAAGGCAACAGGGCAGACAGGTGGCACACTATCGACACATAAGTCAATCTCGTTGACCATTTCGTGGTTTCGTGAGTTGAAGTCCCGAAATCTTTGCATCAGGATTCACGAAGTCCGAAATCCCAATGGAATGAGGAGTTGTTGAAAAGTCAACCTCGCGAGCACATCAGAGTTTCAGTAATTCAGATTTCAGTATTTCAGGAGTCGAGGGGACGAGTTGCATGACATCGCAACTCTCGAAATCACGATAAGGAGAAAGGCGATATAGAGAGAGAGAAAAGGCCAAGTGTCATAAATTCAGGTTTTGGGGGTCTGAGAGACAAGATGCTTGACCACAGGATTCGTGGAATCACGAAGTCTGATCTCCCGAAGTATAAGGGATAATTTCTCAAGGTTATTTGTGGGTGCAAATTTCCCGAAAGGGAAATAGAAGAGCAATTTGTTGAGGGCTCTTCGGGCCGGTGGAAGAGAAAAGATTCTGTGTGTGTGGACTTCCAAGATATGGGTTAGGGGGGTTGTGTCAGAAACAAAAAGTGTTCCTAAATGAAACACGTGCTCTAGACGAAATGGAATATAAAATGGAGAGTAGGCAACTCGGATTCACGATCTTGATCTACAACAAGAGCAGATCTTCAAACAAGGTATGATACCATGTTTGACAACAAAGGTATTCCAACAAAGGATGAACATCTTCAGTAACCAATCACATAACCATATCAAAGGTCAACACACCGATATTTTCATTTGGTAAAACCCCTACGGGGAAAAATCCATGGCCCCAGCCAACACAGCCACTTGGAGCAGTTTATTAATGCAAAATAAAAAGATTACAAAGAGATTTTACAAGAGAGTTTCTCACAATCAATCATCAACAAATGACCCTCCATGCTCTTTAAATAGATATCATGGACCAATCGGGCGCTAAGCCACAGATCAATGGTCATTAAGATCGAGGAGAGTATGAACCGTCGGATCACTCTATGTCAGGAACATATCATGACTGTCAGATTTCCTAACTAAAAATGCATACTAAAGAAACACACTAAGAAACACACTTTTACTTTATGACATATTAGACCAAGTAGATCTTAACTAACTCTTAAGTGTCTAAATATCCTAACATCCAAGATCTATGTGCTAGGGTTTATGACATTCCAACAATATATCATGTTAAACCAAACTTACGATAAGAAACACAAGGTAGTCGCGAACCTATTAATTATACAACTGTTCCACATTACACATATACATGACCTTTATCGGATTCGTAAATCATTAAAGGTGGTAGTTACCCAAGTGATCTGAACCTATTCTATGGCATTTAAGCTAGGTTGTATCCATGAAATGGTGTCAGGCCACCTTTACTCTTCCAAGCTTGGAGTTGTAGGAAATCCCCACTACGACATTTCCACTTAGGTTGGCTTCACATGGCATGGTGAGGGTGTCGTACTATTCATTCTTCTCCACTATCGATAGGCACGAGGTGCCATTATCCCTCACAGTTATTCCCTTGCGTTTTTTTACTGTGTTTTTTCTCCTGCAATGGTAAAGTTGTTCAGCCTTGTGGTGGAATGGTAGCAATGAGGTGTTTAGCCAGTTTTTCCATAGGCATGGTGGAAACTGTGTTAGGAATGAGAGTCACCCTCATATTTCAAGAGGAAAATCCCAATACCCATCAAAATGTTTGTGGAGGTAAGTTTATGAATGGAGGTCAAATGGAAAAATCTCAGTAAGAGAATGTTTTAACACATAAACTGGAAAATAAATGCATAGAGAAATGAGGTGCTCATTAACTTCAATCAATGGTTTTAATTTAAAGGTGATCAGAAGGAAGACTTTTTGAGAAAGGTGGACAAGTCTTCCATGAGCATCCGACCTTCAAGTAGCTTGGTGGAGAAAAAATCAAGCACAAGAGCACTCTTGAACTCAAGTTTCAGACACTGAAATATGTCACAGCAACATAACAATCAAACCTCCATTACCATGAGACTAAGAAAACTCGTATGGATCCTCCATGCACTAGCATTTCAGTATAAGAGGAAAGAAGGCAACAAAGAAAGTACTGAAACAAGTCACAACAACATTATAATCATACCTTCATTACAATACAACTACAACCCTCGTCTGGATCCTCCATGCACGAGTGTTTCCACATAGATTTAAACAAGATGATGAAAGAAGTTGACTTCTATTAATGAGAAAGTATCAAGTCTCATACATAACCAGAGAGTAAATCTAGTATCAAAATATCACAAAATAGGGAGCTCTACTCAACCATTCGACGACCATAAAAAAATCTTGAACTGATCTATTTATAATCAAATCAGTCGACAACTGTCAGGAGTGTGATCTGGCCATCCCATCCCAGGCCTTCATCTGTGCATCCTTTTGTCAGACTGTGCATGTTTCCTCATGTCAGATGCAAGCTCAGATCAATATGAGCCTGCAAGAAGAAACCATCCAGTTGGTACCTTGGGCTGACAGTTTTGCCTCCTCGACCATAGCTTCCAAGATTCCTATTTATGGATTGAGGTGAGGTTTTAGCTACCGATCCTTTTTCATTAAATGAATCCTCCTCAATATTGGAGAAGTGACTTGATGATTAGGGGGAGGTCACATGTCGTTGTTGGATATGACATCATACATGCACGTGATTTCGGGGCCGTGGGAAACATTTTAGGCCCACACCGCTTTTGGTCCCGAAATGCACTGTTTCTCGCCACGTATCCACCCCACAAAATCGTGGTTATGATTTTGTCCCACTCAAGGCCTTTTAATGCCCAAGCCTTGAAATGATTTGAGGTCGTTGATCTGAACGAGATATGAGATCTGGGCACACCGACTATTTTACCACCCCCACTAAAGTTTTATCCATCTGCCAATTGCGGAAACCTTCCAACTGTGTATAGAGATGTCACCAAATCAAAATGAATAGGGGATCCTTGTCACTGCAAACTACACTCACATGCTTGCCTGTGCTCATGGATGTCAACTGTCACCCTGGACAACTTCATCTAATAAGACACTAATTCAAGTTTTTCTCTTGGATCTGTGCACAGTAAGCCCACCTTCCCTATGTATCATTTTCTACATGCTCGATGTTTCGATGCAATGGTATTATTTAGGTTTGAAGGAAAACGTTCTTTGTGCAATGCGATTAGCCCAATAGTTTGTATTATAATGCATTCTTTGTATTCAAAAGCTCTCTATACCATGCATTTCTTTATATCAACACTCTTCCTATGTAATGTATTAATTTGTCGAAATGTTCTTTGTACAATGCATTCTTTATGCCATGTTTCCTATGCAATCTATTCTATATGAAAGGTTTCTTTGTACAATGCATTCTTAAAGCCATGTTTCCTATATAGTGTATCATGTGTTGAAAGGTCTTCTATATAGGGCATTCTTTAAGCCCCATTTTCTATATAAGGTATTCTTTGTTGAAATGGTTCTATGTTTCTTGATTTTTACCATTGCATATCTCATGCTTTGCCTATGTAGAGAGAGTTGAGGTCGTAGGATAAATTTCCCTTATGCATTTTACTTCAGTACTCCTCTAAATTAGAGGCTTTCTCTTGGGAGTAAGTTTATCATCCAGTTTGGGGTTGCTATGATTTTCATTTTAATAGCTACCAGTCCTCCAAAGCGTGTAACCCTTTTGGATCCTTCCTCGTTTACCCATGGTTAGAAACCCTAGTCACGGGTTAACCCTTTGCAAGAATTTTGTTTCATTTTCAGGTCTGTGTAGAGAACGTAACCCCATAGTTCTTGTCTAGTATATTACTATGTAAGGAAAAAGATAACTATCAATTTAAGATCTATCGAGCAAACTTGGGTGAAGTTGTCATCAAATAATCACGTACCTACATTCTTCTGTTTGACTGTATTCTTCAATTAAATTGCACTATGTATATAAGGTCACTTTGTATTTTATGAGGTAAGAAACTCTTGTTCATGAAAACTAGCAGTGATACTCCTTGTATATATAATTATATGCACCGGTTATAAAATACCTCTGTCGAGAAACAAAATGCTCTATTGCAACTAGAACACCTATGTCCATTCGACAGTGTTCTATGTTTTTGGTTATTTGTTCAAATCCACCCAGTGAAAAGAAGATATCCGTGTTGGTTTAAAACATATGATTCCTCGATTCATCACAGACTAGGTTCGATACTTCCATGCATTGTCTTTTATTGTTAAGGTTGAATCCAGAACTCGTATGGATTTCTTTTAATATTCTCTGCGTAATTTAAAAATTAGATTCACTCAAAATTGCCTCTCGCTCTAAATTATTGTTAAATTTCAAACATTTCCTAATCATCGTTCTTGTCAAAATAACTCACTGCATATTATGAAATTCGATCTCTGTTTATTTTATCAACCTTCCTACAATATTCTTTGGCTCTTCATATGTGCTTTCTCTTGCAAACTTTCTTTGAAGTAATACTTATGGAATTTTTAAATCCATTCTTTTGTATACAGTCTGTATTATATCCACTCTCTGTAATTTTATAAACATACAGTGTATTAAGCTACAAAACTTTAATTTAGAGTTTTTTTGTTTATTATTTTACTTCCACATAAATAATTTTCTCATATATGTCAACTAATGATGGGTCCCTTTTTTTCTTGTGAGGGAACCCGTTAGATGAAAAACACATCCACTCCCCTTCTTGGGTCTTGGATTGATGGATTTGCAAGACAACGAGGATGCTACGATATGACATTGAAATCCAAGTTAAGTATACTTGATTCTTTTATTTGTTTCACCTTTCATAATTTCACACATTAGTAAGTCACTAATTTATTTTGTATGTTTGTTATGGGTTGGGAGAACAACTAATGCACTTGGAGAAGTGCACGACATGTCCACAAAAGGTATTTAGGTTCCATCTTCTTCCACCCGTCCTTGCGAGTATTTGTAGACAACTTTATGTAGTCCTTTAAATTTTTGTTTCGACTATATATGAAGTTCTGGTGTTTAAGGAACTCAGACTATAAGATTTTTATATTTGATCTATTGATGGTAATAAATATGTATGTCTATTTTGTGAAATGACCTGTACTCTAATGTATCATGTGTCTTTATTTTATAAATTGACAAAACATGTATTGGGACAATTATTCTTTTACTCAGCATAACAACAAAAATACAATGCAGTTTGTTTACAGTTATATATATATATATATAAACTAAACTTTCGATAACATACCACTACAACTATTTTACACAGTGGAAACCCATATCAACTAATATGGTTATACCGTTATTTTCAACATATTTTGTCTCTAGTTATAATAATATGAGATATGGAATCAATTGTATAACATCAATAATAGAACATCATTAGCATAATCATCAACAATTTAAATGCACAGTTGAGATACATATCTGAAAATTTTGATGTTGGGAAACAAATGGAACAAGCACATTCCACCCAACTATAGAACATAACAACCACGATCACTTGTTCTGATCACCCCCTAGCTTGACCATGAGTCCATAAGGGTGAAATGAATTATCTTGCTTAGCTATTTTCACCATCAGTAGATCATAAAATGCTTTTCCTCACACCACATGTGCTCATAACAACAAAAAATTGTCAATTTCTCAACATACTAAGAAACGTCCTGCCTCCCACATATGGTGTATATATTCTTGTGCCTAGGTCTTTCCATTCCTTTCCCTCCTTGGGGAAAGTCGCAGGTTTACAAATCCCTCATTTTAAGGGGCTTCTACTGGTCAAATTCAACTTCTACCACTTGTAAAAATTAGCTTTGAGTTAACTCAAACCTGTTCCACACTCATGGAGTCATGGTCAACTATTTTTAACCTGGTTGTTCCATTTGTCTTCCAACATTTAATTTATTAAAAGTTTGTCTCATACATGTGTCCAATAAAAGAGGAAAGTTGGGAAAGTCAAATTTTTTACCAACAGTCATCAAATAATTAATTACATAATCCAAAATTCTAAATTTAGTTTTTCCATAAATGGCAATTTATTTCCAAATCCGAATTTCCAAAAAGGGAAATTTATTTATAAACTCAACTTGGAACTTATATTTCTAAAATTTGAGTATATTACATCTTCTCCCCCTTAAGTACAACATTGTCCTCAGTGTTCATTCATTTCTTGGAATAGGATTGAATATGATTCAACATATCTTCTTCAAATTCCCATGTGGCCTCCTCAGGACTAAAGTTCTTCCATTGCACTTTTCCTGGGCGATGGATTTGTTCCAAAGTATTGTTTCTTTCTTGTCTAGAATGCACAGAGGTTCCACTTGGAACTCACCTTCTGGTTCCACCTACACCATGTTGCAATCAATGATGTGAATAGGATCATGAATATATCTTTTCAATATTGAAACATGAAAAACATTATGAACTTTTAAATTTGCAGGAAGTGCTAATTGATACTCTAAGGGTCCGGTTCGAGTTAAAATCTTGAAGGGACTACAAAACCTTGGCATCAACTTGGAACAATTTCCTAGATTTAGAGAGCTCCTTCTCGCTTTGACTTTTAGATATGCATGTTCCCCAATTTGAAATTCTTGATGTCTTATTTTTAGATCTGCATAGTTTTTTTGTCGGTCGTGGGCAGCTTTTAAGTTATGTTGTACCCTTTTTACCATTCTCTCCATTTCTTGGAGCATTTTTGATCCCACCATAATCCTGTCAACTGGATTATCCCATATAATCGGGGTTGTGCATTTCCTTTCGTACAATACTTCAAAGGGACTCATCTTAGTTGATGTTTGATAATTGTTATTGTAAGCGAACTCAACTAAATGCAGGTACTATTCCCACTTAGTTGGTTTTGTTCTTACATGCATTCATAGCATTTCTTCGATAATTTGGTTTCTTTGTTCTACCTGCCCATTGGTTTGTAGATGGTAACTTGTGTTGAAATTCAAATTAGTATCCAAACCTGTAAACAATTCTTTCCAAAAATTGGATGTAAATTTGACATCTCTATTTGAAATTACCATTTTAAGAATTCCATGCAATCTAAATATTTCTTTCATAACAATTTTAGTGATATTAATCGCTTTGTAAGTAGATTTCATAGGTATAAAATGTGCAAATTTTCTTAGTTTATCAATCACTACCATAATCGAGTCATTTTGTCTTTGAGTCTTAGGAAAACTTGTGATGAAGTCCATCGAGATAATCTTCCATTTCCATCCTGGTATAGGAAGAGGTTGTAATAGACCTGTTGGATGTTGATGTTGAGACTTTACCTGTTGACAATCTAAACATTTAGACAAATATTCGGTTGTTTTATTTTTCATGTTAGGCTAATAAAACAATTTTCTTAAGGTTGTTATTGTTTTCTGGTATCCTGGATGACCAGAATATGGCCTTTTGTGCAGTTCATCAAGAATTGTTGTCTTTAAATCAACAAAGTTAGGTACATGCAGCCAGTTCTTAAACCTTAACAGTCCATTTGTATCTATACTCATATCTATTTTGTTCATATTTTGTGCATTTCCTTGCAATTTTGTTGTTATTTTGATGTAATCTTTGTCATTACTGCTTCCAGATCTTATTCTTTGTTCGATATCATTTTCTTCTTTGTCGATACTTGCTTCATAGAGTCTACTAGTCCTTTGACTTAGTGCATCTGGAACTTTTTTTTCCTTACCTTTGATGTGTCGTACCTCAAAATTGAACTCACTTAAAAATGCCAACCATCATTCTTTCCTTGCATTCATATCTGGTTAACTGAAAAAATGCTTTACACCACTATTGTCGGTTAGTAACATAAATTTTCTTCCCACTAAATAATTTTTCCACATTTATAATGCATGAATTATGGCTTCTAATTCTAAATCGTGAGTCACATAGTTTCATTCATGCTCTTTCAGTTTACATGATTCATAACATATGACATGTCCATTGTAGAAATTTCAATACAAATTAAGTATTTCCTGTGATTCTCCTAATCTAACAATTATATGTCATTGTTAAATACATAATCTCTTATACTATTATTCTTGCGGAAAATTAAACCATGATCACAACCACAATCACAAAGTGAAATATCAAGAACACATAACACAAAAGTTTTACCAGGAAAGTGTAACGCTAAAAACCCCACTATCATATATTATGTATATCATGAATCATGAAAAAATCTCATACAAAACTCTAATCCAAGAGCTCTTGGTACAATACAATCGTCTCACACTGTTATACACAAATTAGCAAATACATGTGCCAATTCTCTGTGTCCAGACAACCTGCCTCCTCTGCACAATCTCTGCAATTCTAATTCTCACAATGATCGAATCATTCAAAAAATTACCTAGTTTGCACATGCTCATAAGCATATTCACTGCATGTCTGATCAAATCACAACTGATAGCTAGACTGTCCCTTTCACCTGTTATCTCAACCAGGTCTCCATTGGATCTGACATGCATGTAGTTAACCGTGGTGAATCTTCAGTTGTATGTGAGTTCACTGATTAACTAAACTCTCACTAGTGCATGTTTAGTTACAACTAGTACAGTTGATCTTAACTCACTTAA
>JZKD02S2407277.1:30306-44928 GCA_000966675.3 Picea glauca
GATGTGTTATTGATCTCTAATGCTTAATGGTTTGAAATACTCTAGATCTAGATCTCACACATACTAATCCTTAGCTTAATCCTATTGGGCATAATCAACTTAACTAGATTTACTCACATGCTCAAGCTTCTTCAATATTGATCTTTCTTTTACATGCTTAAATCTAATACTTTGAATGTTTAATGCTTCAATGGTTAAGTGAATGGTTTTCCTTCTTCATGATATAGTATCTTAAGGCCATTTGCCAACACACTTGAAGTAATGCTTATTGTTAAGTTGATAGTATAGGMAAATACTTAAATCTTCTTTCTCACACTTAATGCTTGGATCTTAATGCTATTACTCAACACAAGATAAGTGTGTTAGTTTTTCATATCTTATTGGCAAGTTGTTCTTGCCCTTGTAGTTTACTTCTTTACATAGCAAGCTACATATTGGCGAACTAAGTAATTGCTCTCACATAGATTATATGTGTTAATGCCTTTCATTTTCAAGATTAAGCAACACACATTTGAGCTGAATTGAGTTTCGGCTATAGCATTAAATCACACTTTAAAGGCATCATAAAATCACTAAAACACTCTAAAATATACCTAAAAGTCTACCTAATTGATATATTAATTTAATAGACTTGATAGGGTACCTTAGACCACCATATTCACCATCTAAAACGGGGATTGAGGAGGGCAACGGAAGGTGATAGGTCGGGGATGGTCTCACGGCACAAAGCAGTGTCCTTTCCATAAAAACTCAATCTTTCGGGCTAACTGTGATAGCTAGGGTTGGCCTCGTTGCCATACTATCTTGAGCATCCAACAACCATTTGGCAATAGGAGTAGGAGGCTTTGGTTAAACACTTAATAGGGGTAATTAACACTTTGTAATCTTAAGAAACCCTTTACTTATTAAATAATCAAACCTTGGGCTTAATCATCTAATAAATACTTTGTGGGTTTAATAACTAAGAGTGTTGATAGTCTTCATCATCTTAAAATACTTGTGCTTAAAATCTCTAAATCCTCTTTGTAGATGTGTTGATGATGATCTTGATATGTTGATGAATGTGATGATAACACTTTTATCTCCTTGTATCTTGCACATACACTTAAAAGTAGTTAGCTTGCTCATTGTATCCTAGCATTCTCTATTTGTAAATCTTGTATCTAATATTCATTGGATTTAATTATTCTTTTGTAAGTATCTTGTAATCATATTTGTAATGAAACACCCTAACATCTAGTTGACACCTTGCCTAACCTTAGGCACTAGTCTTAGTTGCCCTAGGAAAAGGCTTGCATAACATACTAACCCTTGCATCTTGCATTTCTGCCTTAGCATCTTAGGGTAGATCTCCTCTAACCTTAAGAAATTAAAATCAACTCCTAGAACCTAACCTTAAAACTTATCTGGAAACTAGGGACTACCCCCCTTGGCTTCCCTAGGAGTGAGCCTAGATGGAAGAGGTTCAAGTCAAAGTGACAGCGTGGGATTTGAACCTAGGCATTGTGCCTCCAAGGACACACTAAGTGAGTAGGACTTAGCTCACATTTGCAAGTGTGTATAAGGACTGCAACAGATCCCATAGAGGATTCTGTTGAATTTCCATTAGAAAGGAATCCAGCATGGTTGCATGAAATTTTTTAAAGGAAGCAGAAAAGAATGCAACACCTATAGGTACTTTAAGAGAAAGAAAGAAGCCAAATAATTACTCAGGTTTGATAGCTCAGTTGAATATCGTGATTGACTCAAAGCTTTCCACTTTTGATGTGGTTGCCAAACATAAAGTGTGGAAGAATGCCATGGTAGAAGAGTACGAGTCAATATTGAAGAATGATGTATGGGAAGTGGTCCGAAGACATCAAGGCAAATCGGTAGTAACCTTTAAATGGATTTACAAAATAGAGCATGCAGCAGATGGCAGTGTTGAAAATTTCAAAGCTAGATTTATGGTTCGAGGCTTCTCTCAGAAAGAAGGAATTGATTATGACGAGATTTTTTGCTCTTGTTGCCAGATATACCTCTATCAGAATCATCATCTCTCTTGCTTCAGTTTTTGATTGGAAACTTTACCAATTAGATGTTAAGACTGCCTTTCTTAATGGTGAAGTTGAGCAAGAGGTTTATATTGAGCAACCTTAGGGTTTCATTATCCATGAGAAAGAATCTCATGTCTGCAAACTCAAGAAAACATTGTATGGTTTGAAACAAGCTCTGAGAGCTTGGTATGGAACAATTGACATTTTTTCTTCAGAGTGTTGGTTTCTCTAAGAGTATATCAAATCCTAATCTTTATATAAATATTGTGAAGAATCATCCTGTTATCTTGGTTTTATATGTGGATGATTTGTTCTTTACTAGAGATTAACATCTAATGGCTCAGACTAAGAGGGAGTTATCAACATAATTTGAAATGAAGGACTTGGGTCTTATGCATTTGTCTTAGAGGTGTGGCAGAAACATGGTGAGATCTTTCTCTCACAAAGCAGGTATGTAGTTGATGTGCTTCACAGATTTGCGACGATGGACTATAAGTCCATGACCACACCTATGATTTCTAACTTGAAGAAGTTACATGATCAAGCTACAGGTTCAGATCCAGAAGACCCTACCGTATATTGTTAGATTATTGGGTCCTTGATGTATCTAGTACATACCGGACCAGACATTTGTTACACAGTGAATGCCCTCAGCGAATTCATCTGTGAACCGAAACTCATTCATATGGTTGATGCTAAGCATATTCTCAGATATGTCTGTAATGATCCCAAGCCAATTTTTCGCTTGGAATCACTAACTAACCACTGATTTTATTATTATTTGTTGTGTATGCAGGTTGACCATGAATATTTCGGCCTAAGGGTTTATTCAGTTATTTCACCATGGATTTACACAAACATCATTTCCATCACATGAAGATCATCAACACTACACAAGATAGGAACCATAAGCAATTAGCTGAACTTTATTATAAGAAAGCAAGAACCTGATACAATAGAGAAGCAGATCTGAATAGATGGCTTGAAGGCAATACTAGAGTTGTATACAAAATGCTCCAGGAGATACAAATCAAGCCTCCCAAAGGCTGCCAATAGAAGATGAACGCTCAACTACAAGACCAGGGTTTCGACCTCCCCTCAAGCAACTGGTACGGCCCTAATGACTGCTGGTACAGCCTGCTGAAGACAAAGGACACCAAGGGTTCGACCCTCCTGAAGATATATACCTCCTGATGCTGCCAAACTCTTCCCAATGATAGATTAGAGCAAGGGAAGCCTCCTCCTAAAGTATGAAGCTCAAACACTGAAGCCGCCTCCTCAAACTACAGAAGCCCTAGGATGGTACGGACCTCCTGAAACCCTGAATATGGCCAATAGTACGACCTAGATGAATGGGGCCTTTGAATCATCCGAAACTCTCCCGGATGATAGATTGGGCACCCACAAGCACTGGAGAGAAGTCTCAAGATCAGATCTAGCCTATAGCCTTCTAGATCTGACAATTGTTGAATCTTCAAGTTGTACCCTTCCTCCTTAAATCGTCCCAACCTATAGTAAATGATAGGGACGTGATAACTCCTCCAAGAAGCCCTCGAATTGATGAGCAAGGGCTTGCAAGCAAAACCATAATATTGGAAAACTCTCAAGCTTCTTCCCTTGGCTAGATCGAACTCTTCCTCAACAATTGGTGTGCCCCTGCAAGAAAACCCTAGCTGGTACGGCTCTGCTGATCCAAATGGTACAGCCCTGCTAGTCCTCCTGGATAGATGATAGTGGTAGAATGGTGTGGGTGGAGTATTTCATCCCCGAGACCAAGCTTGGAGCTAGGTGAGTGGAATATTTCACCACTGAGCTGCTCACTAGGGTTTGTAGTATCAAAAACCTCAAAACTGTATGCTCAAGAGCATCAACAAACAAAATACCAAAATCCAGAATGAATAATAGGTGTGCCCTAGCCTTCCCTTTATACTTTTCTTCTATTTCTCTGTTGAGTTAGATTAACCACTACGGTTAACTCCTAAATCAACCTCCAACGCTTCTATTCCTCCATTGAGTTATCTTTTAACTCTTTTTCATCTTTTCATCGAGTCAACTTAATAATATAACTTTAGTTTGGTTGACCCTTCCCCTTAGTGTGAGACTATGGCCTAGTGGGGATGCCTAGGCCACTGAGTCTTCTCAATACCTCTTCAACAAGAGGTGGGGGACATTACAATGTCCGAGGGACTATAGCCTATGGGATGAGGTACACTTCCAGTGGAGTGTAATGCTTCATGGCTATACAGATTTAGTTTGGATGGGCAGCCGCAGTATAGTGGATCGGAAGAGTATTTTCGAATATTGTTTCAGTTTGGGTTCAACTATGATCTTCTGGTTCAGCAGGAAGCAGGACTCCTTAGCCCAAAGCACTGCAGAGGCATAATACATTGTTGCAAGTATTGCTAGTAGAGAAGCAATGTAGCTCAGAAAGCTACTCATTTTGTGCTGAGCTGGAACCCACAGTAATTCACTGTGATAACCAGAGTTGTGTAAATCTCTTTGAGATTCTTGTGTTTTCATGACATAATGAAACACTTGAGATGAGATATCACTATGTTTGGGACATAGTGCAAAAGAACATTCTTAGTATTCAGTATCTCCCGACGATGGAACAAACTGCAGATATTTTGACCAAGCCTCTGTCGTTGAGTAAGTTTGTATACTTTAGAGACAAGCTTGGTGTTGCTGAGAATGCCTCTATTGCTAAGAGGGAGTGTTAAAATTAAGCAGCTGCAAGAGCCATTCTCCAGGAGGATGGCAAAGACCCTAGATGAGATCTAGGGACCCCAATACACTCCTGGGGTTCTTGGTCTGGGATCAAGCAGTTAGAGCCATGGAAAAAGACCCTGTTTCCGTCCTTATACACACTTTCTAGCGTGGACTAAGTGCAATCCACTCAGTGTGTCCTTAGAGGCATAATGCCTAGGTTCAAGCACACTATCACCTCGACTTGAACCTCTTCCGTCTAGGCTTACTCCTAGGGAAGGCAAGGGGGGGTAGACCCTAGTTACTATGTGAAATTAAAAGTTAATTCTAGGAGTTGATTTTAGTTGATTAAAGGTTTGGGGATCTAGTCTATATGCAAAAGCAACAATGCAAAGTGCAAGATTTCAAATGCAAAAGAAGTCCTTTCCCTAAGTCCACTAAGACTAGTGCCTAAGATTGGGCAAGGGGTCAACTAAGTTTAAGGGAGTTTAGAATCTACAAAGATTACAAAAGAATACTAGATACAAGATTTAACAATTAAGACTAGATACAAAAGAATGAATTAAACAACTATCTACAAAGTTAATGTGAAAGACTAACTAAGAGACACAACAATGATACAATAGATACAAATTATACAAAGCAAGATAACAAAGCAACTAACTTGCAACTAACATGAAATAAACTTGAATGTGCAGGTAAAGAAAAATGCTCAAAGGGAAAGTACAACACAACACATCAAGCCAACTATCCCAAACATAGAGTGCTTCCACAAGATGCGCAAATCTAAGGGGAAGTTTTACTGGCATACACACCAACCAACCTCAAACAATGAAGTTGCCTCCAAAGGATGTGCAACTTCAAGGGGGTGAACCAAATACACCAAAACACAACTTAAACTCAAAATAAAATGTTGGAATGAGGCCTCCAAGGGCTAATGTGAAACTTTAGTTCACTTAGTCAAACCCACAAAATGCTTAAAGTAAAATTTGCATGTGAAGTAGATGTAAAATGAAAGTGCTTGCAATGCTCACATTTGCAGATAACAAAGTTCAGCAAGTCTTTAAAAGACCCCCTTTCTGTAAATTTCCACCATTGTAATAAATGTCCTAAGTATGAGAGATTGTAAAAGGCTATTGGCCATCCAAGACCAGGAGTGAGCACATACTTTGGAGTGTTTTTTTCTACTTGTTAATTATTTTTTCCGCTTGCCTTAGTGAAAAGAAAAAATAATTTCCAAATTTTTTCACTCAAATGACTTAGCTCCAAAGCCAGAGTGTGTGCTGTCAAGCAGGTTTTGGCATGGAAAATCCAATGTCTAGTGTCTAAATGTATATAAGCTCATACTAGGACATAGTGTCTGAGTCATTTGGAAATTGTGGCTAGGTTTGATAGGTTTTTTTTAAGTTTTTAGTGAATTGATTAAATTCCCGCAAAAATGGAATTTATTAATTCTGAGTCAATAAATGTAAAAAATATGGCATCTGGTTGCCGTCCTAATACACACTTGGGGTAACGTGGAAAAAACCTTCAATCCACTTAGTGTGTCCTTGGGGGCAAGTCTCGAGTCAAGGTGCTGTCACCTGATCCTCAACTCCTCCGTCTAGGCCAACTCCTAGCGAAGCCAAGGGGGGTAGTCCCTATAAAAGAAAACTAGGGCTTTTCTAAACTAAGAAAGAAAAATATTTTAGCCTAGGAGTTTATTGCTGAAAAAATAAAATTCGATCACACTACTTAGCATATATCATCATAAAGAACATTTTCTCATGAAACATTTATACATCAAAAGGATACAACCGCTGCAATAATCAAGAGCATAAAGGAGATTAGATCACATGCATAAGTAAAGTTGCACACATAAGATAGATTGAAAGTATGTTTTAACCAGTTCCTTAAAGAGAGTCGTGGGCAGTGTAGATCGAAGATTTTATTAAAGTTAATTTTGTGACTAATTAATGAAAGTGTTTGGCCCCTTATGTTTTATTCACCAATCTAAAACTTTTCCTACTGGGTGTGCCGCAGATCCAACAAGGCAAGTTACCAGGTAATTTGACACACTCCACCCAGGTAGGGGGTTTAGACGAATAGTACCACTCGGAGATTGCCCTAATTATACTAGCAAGGTTCAATTACTTTGATGAAAATGAAAAGATAGATCACACACCCTGCTTTGTAATTGAGGCACTTGTACAAACACTTTGAAAGAAATGAAATGAATTGCAACACTTAAGTTTATATAACCTGCTTTGTATTTGAGAGAGAGATCAACAAGATATTGCTTGAAAAATGTTGTTGCAAAGCTGAATGTAGAAGGAAAATTACTTGAACTAAAATTGCATGAGAAATCTAAGAATTGGTTTAACATGCATGAAGTTAGAGTGTTGTACTGTGTTTGATATATTTGACTTGTGTATTTGATTGTTATATCTTAATCATGCACTACTCAAAAGAGACAAAATCAAACCGCAACATAAATCCCCTTAAGGGTATGAAGAAACTGGGGACAAAGGGCCCACTTTTATTACTTATTACAAGGGAGAACTTACTATTTTCTTTGAGCTTTTAGCTCTCTTAGAAGAAGAGGGATCCTTATTAATGGATCATTAAGAGGAGTACAAGAAGAAAAGATAAAAAGAGACACTTCGTTTTGACGAAGTCACAACCCCCCAGGGTCCCTGAAAGCCTTGAATTTCACCCAAAATGAGTGGAATCTCCTCTTGGATCTGTATTTGCTGCAACAAAACAACAAACAAATGAAATTAGAAACGCTAGGAAAGAGTTCTAAACAACTAAAAAATTTTACCAAAAAAATAGAAATTTTTAAGGAAAAAAGTCAAATTTTTTAAGGCTTTTGAGGCTTTAAACAATCCTAAACTAGGTTCTTTTAAAGACTTTTGTTTGCTGTTTTAGGAAAGCAAACATACAATCTCTAAACAGCTTGATAAACAACTTGAGCTAAGCAAAAATCTTGATCTAAAACTTAGATGAAAAAGACCAAGTAAAATGCTTCAAACTTTGTCTAGATCTACCTTTAAAAATGATAGATTTCAGCCTAGATCTAGCAAACCATGTATGCAAACCTTTAGATGTTTAAGAAAGAAATATTGACTTATTCTAACTTGCATGCAATCAAATAAAAGAGAGTAGGGGAAAGAGTTTTATTAGATTTGAGTTTTTGCTTGAGCTTGGAAAATTTGAGCTATGGGGCTCTCCTTGATGTGAAGAAGAGGGTGAATGCCTTCTTGAAGAACTCCTTGGAAAGAAGAGAGGAAGCAACTAAACTCCTTTGCCTCTCCAAGAGATTGGTGCTATCTGCAAAATTGATACCTGCAAGTACCTGTATTTGGTGCTTCTCTACACAAAAAAGCTTCAAGAGCACATTAGTTTAAGCAAAAACATACATGCAATGAAATGTTTGAGTATAGATCAACAAGTAGATTGAATAATGAATAATTTAAACAACTTACTCCATCTAGATAACAATATCCCTATGAGTAGCCAAATAACAAAGCTACTATGCATAAAATCAATACAACATCACCTCATGTATCCAACATCCATCCACACATTGACTCCACACACCAAAGCTAGCTTCAAAGTATTTATTATTTCAGAAGAAGATACAACATTACAATGCTTGCTTGCCCAAGATTCGACTAGCTAATGAGGAGGTCGACCCTCTCTTAAATAGGAATGGGAGGTGACAATCCCAAAGTGTGCATGCGCTAGGGTTAGGGTTTAGGACTAGGGAATGTGTGGGTGATGAAGGAGTTACGTGGGAGTGAAGAGGAGATGCTTGGGAGATGTGTTAGGTAAAGGGGAGAGGAGGTGGAGTGAAAAGGGAGTTAAGTAAGGTGAAGGGGAGATGAGTGGGAGTGAGTGCGAGTGAGAGAGGGAGTTAAAGGAAGCGTGGGCCCTTTATGAGGTGCACTAGGGTTTAGGGAATGCGCCACTTAGGATGGGAGTTGAGTTCATTGGAAATTCCTCCCAACTCCATGTCATCTAATTAAGTCGACCTCCCTTTAGTTAACTCATCTTGGGCCTTAAGTCAACTAGGGACACAAAAAACATGTCTAAAACATGTTCCCCAGTTCTCCTAAAATTTAGGAGATTTAATTAATTACCGCTTTTATGTATTTTTCGAGTAATATTGGTTTTTTAGTGATAATAATCACTTTTTAGTCTTGAAAGATGGGAAATAGGAGTTTACATCATACTCCGGACTGGAAAACAACTGTAAATATGGCATCTGACAACATTTGATGCCATATTTTTTACATTTATTGACTCAAAATTAATAAATTCCATTTTTGCGGGAATTTAATTAATTCACTGAAAACTTAAAAAAAACCTATCAAACCTAGCCTCAATTTCCAAATGACTCAGACACTATGTCCTAGTATGAGCTTACATACATTTAGACACTAGACATTGGATTTTCCATGCCAAAACCTGCTTGACAGCACACACTCCGACTTTGGAGCTTAAGTCATTTGAGTGAAAAAACTTATAAATTATTTTTTCTTATCACTAAGGCAAGCGGAAAAAATAATTAACAAGTAGAAAAAAACACTCCAAAGTATGTGCTCACTCTTGGTCTTGGGTGGCCAATAGCCTTTTACAATCTCTCATATTTAGGACATTTATTACAATGGTGGAAATTTACGGAAAGGGGGTCTTTTAAAGACCTGCTGAACTCTGTTATCTGCAAATGTGAGCATTGCTTGCTCATTCTCTAGTAGGTCTTCAGGAAATCTAGCTTGTGCAAATTGATGGATAACAAGTACTTCATATAATCAAGGACTTTTTGATATAAAGAAATTGATAGAAAATATTGATGAAGCAAATCAATGATGTACAATAGCAATGATTACAATATATTTCTTCACAATAAATGCTATAGAAGCTTCAAAATGAGCAATAATGATTTATCATCAATGTCAAATACCAACATTCATTAGAAGCATTGACTAGCCAATCTTTCAATTTGCTCAAATAAAGGATTAAATGCTGCAAAGTATAAGTATAACTCAAATGGATAACAACGACATTATGGTTAGTAAGTTAATCTAGGCTAGGGTTAGAAGATGTTAATGATTGTTCAAGAGTATTTGGAAGTTGTGATCAAAATCACTCAGGTAGAAGGTCTTATATCAGTGTGTTATTAAGGCAAATGGAGTCAAACTAGCTGCAAAAGTTGAAGGATGAAATGATAATGGTTGGGCTAAAGACAAGAGGGATATGATAGTTGAAGTGTTGCTAAGGCAAGGCTTCAACCTATCAACCCTAGGGGAAGACGACTCACTAAGGTGTAGTAAACCTAGGCCTTAGTGCATCCTCCTCCTTCTTTAGCTCAAAGGGGAAAGTAAAAACGACTATCTTGAAGAGTGAATGGTAGAGTGTTTCTATGGCAAGGCTCTAACATCTATCTTCAACAAGTAAAATGGATTTTAGCATAACTTAATAGGGACTTGAAATAAGGACACTAACATGTGCTCATTCCCTAGGGTTTAATCCAACAAAATGAAAAGTAAAAGATACCATAACCATTCAAATAAAATAAGGAATGCAAAAATTCACTTACATTCATCAAACATTCATTAAAGCCAAACCCTAGTTGTAAACCTTCCACCAAGAAAATGTAGAAAATAGCCAAGAAAAGCCTCCTTCAACAAGTGCGCATCAATAATTTCAGCCAAAAAACCTAAAGGAGGGTGCAAATTTCAGACCTCACACAAGTGTGAGTGAAAGATGATGAGAAAATGAGAGTAAAGTCCCTCAATTTATACCATACCAATGACCTTAATTTAATTTTAAATCACCAAAAGGACGACATGGCCAAAATACATAATAATACCGTTTTTACATTACATGTCATAATCAAACCCTAATCAAGCAAATAATGAAGACATCATGCCCTTTTAGGGTGACGTTAGCCCCTTCTAGGGCAACGTTGGCCTCTTGGAGCAAAACGTTGGGCCTCCAGAACAAGCTACACGTGCCACAACTGCCTCCCAAAACCTCCACAAATGTTGGATGACATCATGAACATCCTGGGTGATGACATCATGAACATCCTGGGTGATGTCATGGCCTTCCAAGGCCAACGTCCTAGTGGAAAAGGCACAACCCCCCTGGATACAGGTCTGCTCAGCTGCCTTTGGTGGAATGTACTCCTCTTCCCCGGTGCAAACCCTCTAGCCTGTCTCTTGCCCCTGTTGGGGTCTCAGCATCCATCTGGTGGGCTCTCATCCCCATGGAGGTCCGAACTAATCATCTCCCCATGTGTACCTGTCCAATATGGTACCTGTCCATCGGGTATGATCCTGCACATCAACAGATACACCCTCCATGGGCTCATAAGTCACAGGGATCATAGCAATGTCAATCACATCTAATCATCAATTTTATTAAACATGTGCATAAAACCCCTTTTACTTGGTCAAATGCTCAAAGACATTATACAAATCTGCAAGCCAAGTTTGGAGGAAGTGACAGGGCGTCCTATTGGGCTAGTGTTCACTGGATGTGGGATGTTTCCAGGAGAAATCAAATCCAAGTCATGTTAATGGATGGGGTGGATAAGGGATGTCCTGACAAGGGGTGCAGTGACAACAGGGAAATGCATGGCTTACCTGTGGGTGCCTTTGTAGAAGGTGAGATGCACCTGTCCTGGATGCAAATGTTTCCAAGCCCATTCATGCCCTTTATCTTTATTCTTTGCCCATTCATGCCCTTTATCTTTATTCTTTATTGCTTTTTCTTTCAAGAAGCTAATCAGGGGACACTGCCCTGGCATGGTGACCAGTGGTGGCAATGTTACCCACAAGCACTTTCACGGAAATGAGAAGGCTGGCTCATGATGAGACTCCCTTTCTCTTGGCTATGCCACCAAGAGCCACTACCTTGGCGTGGTAACCAGTTGCTAGTAGTGTCATACCGTTAGATGCCCATGGACCTAATAGGCTGACTCGTGATGAGACCCCCTATCCTCGGACTGGGTCTTGTTTTATTATTTTTTATGGGTTCCTTTGTTTCTTGCTGAGAAGCCTTTTACTTCTTTCTCGGGGATCCCTGGGTGAAGCATCTCGAGGTTTTATTTTTAGGCTTTTATCTTTTGCCAGCTGCTTTTACCCTCTGGGTGTTTAGCCCCTTCTTCCCACAAGGTAAGGTGCAACTCTTAAATAATTGGCCAACCCAATGCCGAGACCAGTGTAATGGGATGGATGAGCAGGAGTAAGATGGAAAGTGGTAAGTATGATGGGAGGGAACGATGACTTTTCATGAATCCCCCCAGTGGAAACTCAAAACCTATGGGCACAGGCTTACTAGGGCACCCTGTCATTCCCCCATACATGGTAAAGTGGATAAGTGTAAGATCCAAACACCTGTTAGAAACAAAAAGAACTAAATGCACATATTCAAAGCTTTTGAGGATCAGAGTGACACATACCATGATACTCGGACTCATTACCTCATGAAGCAAGATCCATCTCTGCTATAGGACCAGGCCGAGGTGATGGATGTTGTTGCTGCTGATAAGGTGGAGGCACTGAAGAAAAGAAAAGATGGGCCCTCCAGGGCCATGCTCAAGTCGATTTGGCTCTCGGTACTCCATGTCTAGGACCTGTGGGACTTGAGACATAATCTCTTTAGTTATCCCTAAAGTGGGTGATAACATCTGGCTCCAACTCGGGGACATGTGCTCACCATAGAGCGCTTGAGAACCTCAACATCTTTGGCTATTAGAGCAAGATTTGCCTCACCCTATGCAATCTTGCAGAGAGGGCCTTATTCCATTCCCCCATGCAGACTTACTTTCCCTGATTGATAAATCCAGAGACAAAAATAAATATTTTTCCACTTGTACGCACCTTGCAAGCTATACAACAAGCATATACGCTGGTTGATCCACTACAGCCTGCGTACATCGAGATTTGTGCCAGAAAATCAAAATTAAATGTCGGGTTTCCATGTCATGACAGGAGATCTTTGATCCTTGGCCTTCCATATACTGGAAACGTTCTGATTCGTTCATTCAGTTGCATTTTGAAGGCTATAAAGAAGCCAATTCCGAGCTATGGAAAAGAGGAAGAATTCAACTTTGAGAGCAAAGTTACTCTGGAGAAATTATTTACTTCATATTGAGTCTGTATCCCTTTGTCCTTTAAGTCTGAATAATAGTGTTCAACCCCCAAGCTCTTCCCTTATTGATGGAGAACCTCTTTGTCTCCTTTATATGAGCTTGCCTTTAGTTGAGGATTGAAGTGGTGGAGGCCCAGTTGGAAGGAACTCAGTTTCTTGGTTCCGAACCGTGCAAACACGGAAGTTTGTAATATTTTCACTTTTGCTGATCATTTATTAATAGAAATACTCCTTTCATGTCCAATTGATATCGTGCAAATATATGAGTTATTATCCATGGGCATGTTTGTTTTGTATATTAATGGAGTATGCTATCTAATGTCATAGATGATTTTAGGGGTGAAATTTTGCTAATGGGCGAAATTTAGGGTTTAAATTTTTTAGAGGGTGAATTTTTATTAAGATAGTTTTTAAGAAAATTACAAATTTTAGCCCAAATATTAAATTAAACAATATATATGTTAGATCATTAGTCCCATTACAAAAATCGGAAAATCTGGTGCAAATAAGGTTTGCCCTCCTAATTTCATAACAAAATTTACTGTTCACCTCAATTTTTTAGAATCCAATGTTTTTATTGAGTGAATCGCCCTCCATATCCTCGAATCAAGGCTTTAGGGAAAATAATTCGCCCGCAGCTCCTCGAATCAATGGTTTATGGCACTTATTTCGTCCATGGCTTTCAATGGGAACTATTTTCCCCATGTATATGTAAATGGTCTCGTTGGTTGGCCTTAGTCTCGATATTCGCTGGTTGGCCTTGACCTTTTGTTTCTGTTGATCCAGCAATGAAAGGGCAGGGGAGAGAGACTTGAAAAAATGAGGAAAAAACAATATTTATGCTAAATCAAATCAATGGGGTAGAGGGTGATGAAGCTGATTAGCAGTGAGGAATGAATTCATGATATTATTGTTCTACTCCTCTTGGAGTTTTATGGATGGTTGAGTAAAGCATTACACTTGAGGATTTTTCTACAAGCTCTTGCCAATATATGTTGATGGGAATGTTGTGACTACTAATATGGGAATGTTTAAATTGGGTAATATCACTCTTTGATCTTGTGTCTACCATTAGAAATTTTGTATCATTACATGTTGCTCTATGAATGGTTTCATGCTTTGAATATGATATCTTGGATGAACACAAATCTCATGTTAGTTGGAGCTTATCTACCTTTGTAATTTCTCCTTCATTTTCTGAACTATAAGGATGCAAGGGACCACAGTGATTTGAACTTACATTCTGTGTTTAGTCACTTGAAAGAACTCTCAAAATTGTCCTTATTCGATCCCATAAACCCAATGGATCTGATAGGCACTGATAACATCCTTGCAAGCATCAAATTTTAGTTTGAACTCACTTTTTGATTGGCTAGCAGATCTAGAAATTACATTGCTGTCCATACTCCAGATCTGTGTTTTATTAAGTCTGACCTTGATCCACATCATAAATCTGAAAATGCTGGACTTATATCTTATATATGCAAGTCTGTTGGGTGAATAATTGTCATACAATATCCAGAGAACAGATTTGTATCTTGTGGCTGCATACTTCATTTCTGGAAAGACCTTTTCAATTGTTTCTTATACACCAGCAATAGTTCACCTTCTTATCTTTGGGTGGCATTTGAAAATAACTCAAGGTTGAACTTTTGTAGGATTGTTGAAACTTGAAATTCTGTCATGAGAATGAAGTCCCATAACCTGATTTTTTTCTGAGCATTTGTTGCAATCA
>JZKD02S2407277.1:63296-73782 GCA_000966675.3 Picea glauca
TGTGAAGGGGGAACTTTACCTTTGTCCTTTTAACTTTTGCCTCTTCAAAACCCCAGGTTACCAGGGACGTCTCCCCTGGGCCTCACCTCCCTAAAGAGAAAGAACCTTCCCATCAAGGTGACATTGGGTGGGATAGGTTCCTGTTACGCCAGTTTGGACCTTTATCTTATAGCCATTTGACCCAGCTACAAACTGTGCGATAACAGGCAACTCTCCTCAAAGCTGCGCACAAGACTGGGCACTGTAGTGCGCACAAGTTTCTGCTCTGCAATTCTGAGACTGCCTGCCAGAATGAAGACTAGCCTCCTGTATTTATAGTAATTCTGGCTAACTGCCTGGGCCGACTTCTTATTCTGGGTATCTGTCTGTTCAATATATTTTATTTCTTTTGGCCGACTTCTTCTCTTGGAGGCTAATAACCTAATATAAATTATCTCTTGAGCCGACAAGTCTTCTAGGGCTATTAGCCAACTCATTAGGGTTTCTTCTTGCTTCCCGGAATATTCTATTCTCGTTAGGTTTACACGTGGAGGTAAATACCTCCCGCAGCTACCATAATATCAACACATCTGTGGTGCAATTTTTGGTTGCAGAGCTTGATGATTCTAACCACTCCTAGCTGCTAAAACTTCTTCATTTCCTAGCTTATGAATGATTAATTTATGGCTTAAAGTATTTGTTGAATGCTTTTGCTTTTGCCTACATCAGCAGTATAGAGCAGGGGATTATTTCTTTAAATTTTATATTTTGAACTCAATCTGCCCAATCTTCAAGTCCATTTAGCTTCAAATTTTAGCTAAACGAGACTTAAAGTTATCTAACTATGGTACTCTGTGGTAAGTGGCCTTTGTTAGGGTCAATACTTGTGGCATGGACCTTTTTCTAGAATAATTTAAATGCATATACATTGTGATGTCCAAGATCTAATTCGTTAATTTCATGCTTAAAGTCCAATTATGTGCAAGTTCAGACATTGTAAGTACCATTATAACCAAATTTTTATTTTTATGTTCTGGGTCATACTAACTAAACTTTCAGGTTGGAGAAAGTATTTGTATTGTTCTCTAGTTGAAAAAAGAAAATGGTAAGACACATTGTATACATTCATATATTCTTTGTAGCTAGATTATGCTGTGTTTTCTTCCATCTGATTGGTCTTTGACATCACCAACCAACAAGAGTCTCTGAAACTTATATGCCATTTTTAGTCTTCACAGGACATATTTTTTGGTTGAATTACTAAAATGCACTTTCTTATTCATATGTCTGCCAATCATGTGACAGAGCTTTGATTGTTGGGATGATCTCTATGACATCTTTTTGTTATAGTTGTTGGTACAATAACTCTAATACTGGGTAGAATCCATTTGTTGTAGAATATATAGAATATAGCGCAACTATATTTCATCCTATATCTCAGCCATTGCCAAATGCATTAGTATAGTAAACTTGTCATTCAAATGAAGCTTTTTCTTGTTTTAGACAACAATTCACCTTTGTATTAGTTTATGTGGAGTTTTTTTATATAGTATGATGTGCACGCATTTTCTCATAGGTTGAAGGGAAGACGATAAAAGCACAAATCTGGAATACTGCTGGCGAGAAGCGATACAGAGCAATTACAAGTGACTATTACTGTGGTGCTATTGGGGCTTTTTCTAGTTCATGATATTACCGTGGTGCTATTGGGGCTTTGTTGTTATGTCTTTATTTGTTCGCTGAATATGATATTATTAGAATATGATGACCTCTGTGAAGTAAAATCAGAAAAATCTAGACCTTATTTTTCTTAGAGTTTCCTTCTTTAGATACTCTGCCAAAAAATCCCTTGTCATAGGGCACCGGATTTCAACACATTGTACATTATAAATAAATCCTCCCTTCACCAAATACAACCAATTGGATTCATATAACTTAGGCCCTATTACCTCCTATTTTGAGAGGGGTAATCCTATTGAATTTCTTCACTAACCCCCCGTATTTTTGTGGTTTGATGACAGGGTTAGTGTCTTGAGAAGGAGGGTTTTGATGATAGGGAATGGCGTTTCTTGGGCATCTACTGTCAATAGCTTTACAAGGATTATACCACATTTTGTACAAATCCTTGTTCCGATAGTACGGAAGAGAATTGAGAACTCCGAGGAAAGAAATCAAGACTTTTCACTGGCAGAAATGAATACAGGAAACATGCAAGAGAGTACATGCCAGCGGATGCAAAAGAAATTCCATTCATGATGTCAATGAAAATACTTATAACGTGCATAAATAAGGTAACTGGCTTTACTAGAAACACAACAAAGTCTGAAAACAAAAATCCATGGGATCAAAGAGAATTTCTAGGCCATAACTCTCATAACGAAAATAAGCCCACAACAGAGCATTTGTTGTCATTTGATTTCATTGGCTTTGGGAATGAATATCTTAATCCAAGATAGCTGTGTAAAAAGTGAGAGAGGTTATTTTAGATTAAGATGTTTTTTAGGTAAACCTCTCTCAGTTTCCCAAAATTCTGCTCCAGTTGTTCACAATATTTTCTGCAAAAAGATGTCTAAATCAGGACTTTGCTCAGTCAGAAAAATAGGCTGTGAAGATGTGAATATATCTCTCATTCTGTAATACCTATGTAAAATATGAAATAGGTTATTGTACTTTGGCATCTTAGGAACACAAATCTCCTCCAGTTTCTCAATATTCATCTCTTATTGGCCACAATCTGTTTGGAAAAAAAATGACTAAAAAGGTCATTTCTGGAAAATGTGCCTTCAAAGATTTTCAGAAAATGAAGTGGAATGATGGGTTAGGGGTTTCCTAAATTATTGAGAAAATTTAAGGGGGTAGGGGGTAATGTTGGGGAGTAAGGGAAAGTGGAATCTTAGGAAATGAGTGAGGAGAAGGAGTGAAAAAGGGCAGAACACAACCCTACCCTAGAAAAACGTAGGGTAAGCTAGGGTTTTAGGAAAAATGATGTAAATGGGTAAAATATAGTTATTGTGATTTTAGACATAAGGTTCATGGTGAGAACTGACTGGAATTGTTTTAATGCTGGAATTTCATGTTTAGCACATAGAATTACAAATGGGTAAGGTGGAATGGTTCTGCTGTTTCTGGTAGATGATGTGTCAAAATTCACTATTTTTCTAGGTTTTCAAGTCAGATACTAATAAATAGTGGCTAGGGATGCGTCATCTCTGGCATTATTTTTTTCCCTTTGGCATTATTTGCCAATAGAGAAATTTTGCTTTGGTTTTGTCTAAGTATGTGTTAGCCAAGAAATTGGGCTTTGCAGTCAACAAGAGGCTTAAAAAGCTGTCTATCAACAGGAAAAAATAACAGAAGCAAACTATGACAACATTCACATAAATAAATAACCAATGGATCATATATCCAACATCAACTTATCAACAAGGAGGAAGGTTCAGAGCATACACAAAGTTTCCATAGAAATGGAAGTACTCTTGAGTCTTCTATTACTTGGCTTGAAGGATAGTACGATGTTTCAGAGAATATACCTAATGAAACTTGATGAATTAATTTATGAATTTAGGGTATCAGAATAAGAATGTTCAAATGTGAAGCCAATAGGTTTATATATAGATGACTTTTACACTGCTCTTTTCTCACTAAGTTCTCTTTATAAACTAGCAATCTTGAACTTGGATGTTACACATTCAAATGCTAGTTACATTCTCACATCCCAAATGTGTGGCAGATGAGCACTTGATAATAAAGTCATAGTTGTTTGACATAGTGGGTTGAGAAGTTTACTCACTGTCTATCTATCCACTAGTTAATTTGTCTATGCTAATTAGTGTAAATTGGATCTAACACCTAGAACAAGATTTACTTGTAGTTTATAAAATCTAATGGACGTTTTTTGGGGTATCATCTACCTGGATAATTCTCACCTTGGTGCATCTGCATTATTTGACAACATAATGCCTCTAGAAGCTCATAGAATCCAATTTTTCAAAATATTTTTAGTCTTTGTTATCACTAGGGGTGCTCAATTCAAACAATTGTGAGACCATCTGGAAGTTAGAAACCTAATGCTAATTTTCAATTTGTTCCCAACCTAATGAATATTAATATGGAGGACAACATATCTCTAAATTGGATTTATTGTCGATTAGTTTCCCTTATATAAAAGGCTTCCTTATTTATTCCTAATCTTTGAATTTCAATTATTTCAATGTTGTCTTCAACTCAGAGTTGATATTGATCAGGCAAAAGTACAACACACATGCCAAGCTTCTTTTGACTTGTGCACTATAGGTCATGCACGCCTATATTTATGCATGATCTAGATTGTACACACCCTTCCTCAAATGTTCATCAAGTTATGCCAAAAGATAGTATTGGCTTTCATCAGGGCCCTTAGGTTAAACCTTATACACTGAAAGCATGCAGTCTGTAATTGACATGAATTTAAAGTGACAAATAAATCAATTTATGCATTTATTATTTATTGTGGTAACCTTTTCTCCTCAAAATGGACTTGATTAATGGATAGTGCAAGTTTTTTTCTGGTGGGTTAAATGTAGCCTTACAAAATGCAGGGCACTAGTCTATTTTTGTGTTAAGGTTTATTGTGCATCTTGTGATTTGATTCTGATAAGGTTTGGAATTTGATGTATTACTGTTGTTTGTACTTTGTAGGTTATTGCAACTTGGGCTATCTGCAGTTTATCCTTAAGAGCCTTAAGAATGTCTTGGCTCTCATGAATCCAGTCTTTGGCCTTGGGAGCCCTGTTGTCCCCAAACGCCAAGTCTACAAAGGATGGGACATCATATCCATATAATTCCCTAAATGGTGACATCCCCACGGACATATGATAAGTGGTGTTATAACAATGCTCATTCAAATGTAACCACTTAACCCATGTCCGTTGTTGCTCGACCACGTAGTTACACAAATATCCCTCTAACCATTTGTTCTCTATCTCTTTTGTCCATCTGTCTGTGGGTGGTAACTCGTATTGAGGGTCAACTCTATGCTTGCGAGCCTGAACAGTTCCTGCCAAAAAACACTCATAAATCGACTGTCCCTGTCACTAACAATATTTTTTGGCAACCCATGGATCCTGAATATCTCCCTGAAGAATAAATTTGCTACCTGTACTGCCTTGTACTCTGAGGATATGGAAAAGAAATGAGTGAAATTGGTCAACCTATCGACCACCACATAAATGCAATCTTGGCCCTGTGTCTTTGGTAGCCCTGTGATGAATTCCATGGATATACTCTCCCATTTTTGCTTCAGAATGGGCAGTGGTTGAATTAATCCTGCATGGTGGGTTTGCTCCACCTTATTCTGTTGACAAGTCACACACTCTCACACATGTCTCAATACATCATCTTTAAGGCCCTTCCACGAGAACCTTTCCCTGATCTTCCTATATGTCTTGAAATACCTTGGATGCCTAGTTAAAGGGGTGTCATGCATGGCTTTCATAATTTTCTCCTTTAATTTGGATTTTGGGACCAAGTATATGCGATCCTTGTAGTAGATGATATCATCTACCACCTTGTACCTGTCATCCTGTACGTTGTTATCCATCACCTCACAAGCAAATTTGCTCTTGGAATACTCCACCAGGAGCTCGGATTTCCAATCTGCAGATATCTCTGATAACGAGCACAACTCTGGTCTTTCGGATAGAGCATCAACAACTGTATTGTTCTTTCCTTTGATGTACTCAATATCGAAGTCATAGGCTTGTAATTTACTGACCCATTTCTGCTGCCTTTCATTTAGATCCTTTTGCCCCAAGAAGTGCCTCAAACTGTTGTGATCAGTCTTGACCACAAACCTCCCACCTACTAGGTATTGTTTGAATTTTGCCAATTCATGCAATATGGCGATTATTTCCTTGTCATAGATGGAATAAAGTTTCTCGAGGGTAGAGAGATTCCTTCTCTCGTATGTAATAGGATGCTTCTGCTGCATCAAAAATGCTCCTATGCCCACACCAGATGAATCACACTCTAACACAAAGGGCTAAGTAAAATCAGGAAGTGCCAAAACGGGGCAAGAACTCATCACTTCCTTCATCTTATCAAAGGTCTTCTGGGCCTCTTCTGTCCAAAAAAAATCCCCTTTCTTCGTAAGATCTGTAAGAGGGGCGGTCAACTGAGAGAATCCTGAAACAAAGCGCCTGTAGTAACTATAGATTCCAAGGAACCCTCGCAAATGCGTGATATCCTTAGGTGGTGGCCAATCTAGAATAGCCTGTATTTTCTCCCCGTGAACTTGCACTCCCCATGTGCTGACTATATGCCCCAAGTAAAGAACCTCTGTCATACCGAATTTGCACTTAGATTCCTTGGCATATAAGGATTGCTCATCCATGATGCTCAGAATATCCTCCAAGTGTGCCAAATGCTCCTCCCAAGTCTTACTGTAGATCAAGAGATCATAAAAAAATACCAATAGGAACTTCTTCCGCAACTGCTTCCTAAATATGTGATTCATGCATGACTGAAAAGTGGTAGGCGCATTGTTCAATCCAAAAAGGATGACCAAGAACTCATAGTGCCCATAATGGCACCTGAAGGCGGTTTTATGAATGTCCTCCTCATAGACTCTGATTTGATGATATCCAGATCGAATATCAATATTCGAGAAATACACTGCTCCGTGCAGCTCATCTAGCAGCTCATCGATCCTGGGTATAGGGTACCTGTTTTTTATTGTTTTCTTATTCAAGGCCCGATAATTCATACACATCCGCATTGTCCCATAATTCTTCTTAACCAATACCACCGAAGAAGTGAAAGGACTGGAACTGGGTCTTATGTGTCCCATGTCAAGCAACTCCTTGATTTCTTTTTCTATTTCATCTTTGAACTTCTTGGGATGCCTGTACGGGGTGGTGATCACTGGTTTGGACCCCTCTTCAAGTTCGATGGTGTGCTCAAAACCTCTGTCACGAGGTCTCCTTGGAGGTATTTTCTCAAATACCTTGTCATTTCTGCTCAATAAATCTTGGATGTCTGCACGATCGTGCCTTCTGCCTTCATTATCTGCCTGGGACGTAATAAAGAATTGTGCTGCATATTCTACATCTCCATGTCTGAATATGGCTTCCATTCTTTTGTTTGACACTACTGTAGGGGCATTGTTCACCATGACTCGCAGTACAACTTGTTTCCCTCCTGGTGTGAAGAACTTCATGGTCATCTGTTTGTAGTTTGTGGTAATGTCCCCCAATGTATGAAGCCACTGAACTCCCAACACTGCATCTGAATTTGCCACATCCACCACATAAAAGTCTTTTGTCAAGTTGTAGTTACCAATTGTCAAGGCCAATCGAGAATTTTTCTTTGTGCAAGACACATTAAATCCGTCGGCCACCGCTACTTTGAACCCCGCAAAGTCCTCTGTAGCTACTCGTCTCCTAGCCACCCATGTTGTATCAATAAAGTTGTGGGTTGCCCCACCATCAATCAAGGCCATGACTCCCTGTCCTCTTATGAATCCTCTAACTTTGAAGGTGTTGAATCTCGAGGCACTAGATAATGAGGCTATGATAACCTCCTTGGCCTCCTCACTATGCTTCTCCTCTGTCTCTTCCTTTTGTTCTTTGCCCTGCTCAAGAACAACCTCAGGCTCCTCCTCCTCCTCATCAGAATCTGAATGTACCTCAATATAATGGGCTTGACCCTTCCCCTGACACCTGTGTCCTGGTACCCATGGATCTTTGTAGTGGAAACAAAGATTCTTTCTCCTTAGCTCATTTCTTGTTGCCTTGTCCAACCTTTCCTTACCCTTACCTTCTTTCCTAGTAGGCTTCTTATCCTTGCCTTTCTATGGAATAAAGGGTTTGGAATTTTTTTTTTGCACCCTCCATGTCCCTTGTCCTGACAATAACATCCTGCAAGGTCTCAGGCTTGAAAGCCTTTACCCAACCACGAAGTGGTTCTAACAACCCCTCGATGAACAACATGACAAGCCTCTGCTCCGATATATTTGACACTGTCACTGCTAGCTTCTGAAACTCTGTGATGTAAGCATCTGGGGACCCCTCTTATTTGAGTTGTGCTAACTCTCTGAATTTTAGCTCTGGATCCTTTTTATCAAACCTCTCTATTAACCTCTGAGTGAAGTCCAAATAGGAAGTGATAGTTGCATGTCCTAGCGTGACCAACCCATGGTACCACCACTTGTGGGCTTCTCCATCAAGGTGCAAAGTAGCAAATTTGATCACTTCGGCCTCGGTCATAGGGTTGAGATGGAAGTATGTATCTAGTTTTTGTACCCATGCCCTGGCTATGCTTCTATTAGACCCATCGAAGGAAGGAATAGATAGCTTCCCCAGCTTCCGTGCTAGATCCTTGTTCAGTTGCACCCTGTTATGATCCCTTGGTCTATTCCTGTAATTGATTGTGTAGAAGTCTTGAAGTGACATGGTTACCTGAAACTCATCACCTAGGGCTTGGTATTCTCTCAGATAGTCCTGAAATGTTTCACCTAGAGCTTGCTGTCCTTGATTTTCCATTGGTTGGTTTCCCAAAAAATTGGGTAAAAGAGGTCTAGGGACTGTTCTGCTAGTGGTCCTAGCACCAATCTATATAGGGATCCCAGTATTGTTAAGTATGGGGATCTCATTATTGCTGCCGGCTCTATTATTCACATTGGACCCCCCTGCTCCGTTGTCACTCCCATGATTCTGATTAGTTTGATTGGCGAGTAACTAAGTTATAAGTTGAGTAATCTGTTGATGTCCAGCTGCTAATCTCTCCAAGATCTACATTCCCCTTTCTTCATTGGCATCACCCATGTTTTCCACTTGTCCAACCTTCGGTTGATTTTCCCTTACTTCTTCTTCCACTTCAAAAATGTTTTCTGCCCCTCACTGCCTTCTACTTCTGTATGTGACACCGAGAGATCTATTGTCTTCACCTCTCATGAACAACAAAACCCCTCTTCAGGCTGGCAGGAAAGAGGGCTCTGATACCACTGTAAAATACCTTGCTAAAACTTTCTGATATTTTGTTTTGTTCTTGGTTCAGGTATTACAACAAACAGTTTGTAACAAACACTCTGTTCACACATTGAACACAAACTCTGCTACAGGAATGTAAAGGACACCAAGAATAATTCAACTGCTACCTTCCATTTCAACTCGGTTTTTCTCTTTAACATGTAACAATGCACAGAATACAATATCCTCATAAACAATGCTCTGGAATTTGTTTAATGTCAACACTAATTATTATTACAATGGGCTCCAAAGGGTAACATAAATAGACACAAATTCTTGCTCTGTTCAAAAAATACGATGGCTTCTTATAATGGAGAAATATGGACAACAAGCACCTTAGCAGTATGCTGATCTGTAATACAAGTTTATGCCTTTGTTGATGGGTATTTAAACAACAACCAGTTGATCCTATACAACAATCGAATTCACAATGTTGCTAGCGCCTCCCACACACATACAACAACGTCCAAGCACCAAGAGGCTCAGCCTGAGAAGAACCACGACCCCACCATGAAAGAGTTAGCTCCTAGATCTGATATAAAGAGTCCAACAAGTAGAATACACCTAGTAAGGTAATAAATCGTTGGCTAGCAATTGAAATCAACCCCAGTGGCTTCGATATTCGCCCAACAAGTGTTCACAACCTCCTTGAGGCACCAACTCGACCCACAAGAAGAATGACGCTGCCTCTCATCACCATTTGCGCCCAATTGCAAGGAACAGGCCGAAGTTGAAGAGATTCGACCCTCATTCATCCACAACTCATCCCTCAAAGGAACTCGACCTCCCACCCACAAGGAATGTGAGCTCCAAATGCCAAAATCTAGTCTAGAGGTTGCTCGACCTCTCCGAAACTCAAATCAACTTCTTCAAGCAAAAATCCCAGCAGCCACAAGTAAATCTCAGCTCCCAAGAATGAGAACTTCGCTATCCAAGAAGAATTACTTTGTCTCACTGAAGCACAACGAATAAATCTATGTGATCTCTTCCCCGGATGGACTAACTAGGGTGGATGGTCTCACCACCAAAGCCAATCTCTAAAAATCCTCCTAGGGTTTTCGTCCCAAGAGTTCCAAAACCACAATGAGCTCTCTCAGTGAGAAAATTAGGAAAATACCAATGCTAGAATGGGAAAGGGTGCCCTCCTTTTTCCCTTTTACTGTTCGTTGATTCTTTTGCAACCCTTTTACCCTTTTAATAAATTTAAGTGACGTTTCATAGTCTTCCCAAAGAATGGGAGAGGGTGCCCTCCTTTTTCCCTTTTATTGTTCGTTGACTCTTTTGCAACCCTTTTACCCTTTTAATCAATTTAAGTGATGTTTCATACTCTTCCCAAGTCACTTTAGGCGCTTTTCCCTTTTTTCCCTCGTTTAATTATCTAATGTCATTTGTTAGGCACTTTTCCCCTCAGGACATTAAATAATTAATCAATTCCCTTCTTAAGGACTATAGCCTACGAGAATCACCTAGGCTACTGCGTCCATGTCCCATGATCACTAGGA
>JZKD02S2407277.1:163461-177817 GCA_000966675.3 Picea glauca
ATTTCAAGGACACACTTCATAGATATTTAGTTATATATTTAGTTATAGGAGTAACAACAATGATGATGTAGGAGTAGCAACAAATTGGAGTAACAACATAGGAGTGGTAGCAAGGGAGTTGCGACACTGTTTAGAGTTGTAGCACGAGAGTTGCGACACTATTTAGAGTTGAAACACGAGAGTTGCAACACTTTTTATATTTGCAACAATAGTGCTCGGAGTTGTAGCAGTGCTCAGAGTTACAACAATGTTCTAGAGTTGCAACACGAGAGTTGCGACACTTCTAAGAGTAGCAAAAACAATGCTCAGAGTTGCAACACTATTCAGAGTTGCAACACTATTCAGACTTGCAACAAGAGTACTCATAGTTACAACAATAATGCTCAGAGTTGCAACAACTTCTATAAGGAGTTGCAACACGAGATTTCTGGCACTATTCAGAGTTGCAGCAATGTTCCAGAGTTGCAACAATAGTGCTCAAAGTTGCAACAACTGCATGGGAGTTGCAACAATAGCGTGGAAACTGTAGCAACTAAGTTGCAACAGAGAGAACTGAAATAATTTGATAGCACATCCTGCACAACAACCTGTCTAACACATTGTCTTTGCAGATTAACTCCAAGATAAATGCAAATATGATATTTCTCTAATGTTTAACCATAATTAATGTCAAGTATTAAATAAATGCAAATGGAAAATACCTTGGATCTAAATCCCACATATAAGTATGAAAATTGAATAATAAACATTAGTATAGATTATGGGTCAACAATAAGGGATAAAAAGTAGGTGAAATAAGATATAAAATGATGACAATTCCAAGGCCCAACAACACCCACATATCCCTCCCCTCCTAGAAATATTGAAATTGTGTTCTTACTCAACCCTAGCATTATTGACCCCTCTCTCCTTTTGCTAACCTAATACAACACCATCTCATCTCCTACCTTTCTCTTCACTCATAATTTCCAAGTTAATGACCATATAGCCACCATGATACTTGATAACGATAACCAAAAGAATATTGTCTCTTTTAATTTTGTGTAGCGTCTCCAACTTCTGACAAGTCGTCATCCCTCTTCTTATCATCTTGGTTTGGTACAACAACATGGACCTCACCTGCTCATCAACCAACGATGTCTAGTCACCTTTTCTATCAGCCCCTTCAAAGACATTATTGATTTCCATGTCTCCCCACTAGATTGTTCTGACCTCATCCTAGACCTTCCCTACTATCAACAATGGAAGGCTCTATATAAAGTTCATTGCAATACCTACACTCCTTCCAAATACAATCACATTTTTTAAATCATTGTTGCTAACAACCCTACTCCTCGTCCTGGTGCTATTCAATAGCTCAACCTCCATAAATGTCTTTCTCTACATTTTTTCCCTACCCCATACCCCACACACCTAGGTTCACCATATCCTATTTCTATGCATCATCGACACACTGCCCCTTCCATCCCCCTCACTACTATTCCATGTTGATATTTCAACATCAGTCAAACATTCTCCTAGATTGGTCATGCTGATTTGACCAAGGGAGGATGATACATTCACTCACCGGGCTATGCTAGTGGTAAATGGTCCAAGATGTTGATGGTTCTCCAATTAGCAACATCGAGCATACATTATCCCATATTTTTCATGTTGACTTGACCAACAAAGAATGATACATTCACTCATCGAGCTTTGCTAGTAGTGAATGGCCTAAGCATAGTCTTTCTCCTTAGTCATGTTGATTTGAATATGAATGATAAAGACTCGAGATGCAACATCAGAAGACATTCTCCCAGATTGGTCATGCTGACTTGACCAAGGGAAAATGATACATTCACACATGGGGCTTTTCTAGTGGTGAATGACCCAGGTGTATTCTTTCTCCTTAGTCATGTTGATTTGATAAGGAGTGATAAAGACTCAAGATGCTACATGCTATTGCATGCTTGCTCCAAGTTGGAGTAATCTAATTTTTATAGGAGATGTCACATCAATTATGCTTGCATGTGAGATGTCACATCAACAAGGCTCATGGACAACTTATATGGTAAAATAAGAAATCCAAGAAGACAAGTCAAAGACCATTAAAATATTAATAAAACCTTGAAAAAACATTAAATGAATTATTGTGGACAAAAGAAGAAGTCGGCCCCACAAGTAAATAAAGGTGACTTAGATTACTATAAATAAAGGCCAGATCAATTCATTTCTACGCATCTCATCATCCACTATCATAAAGTGTTCAATTCTAGTAGTTGTAGTGTAGTAGCAACAATAGTTCCAGTGAAATATTCAAAGAGCATCTTAACAACTAATTTTAGTGGTGCACTCTCTTTGTCTATTGATTCATTATCTTTGAGGGATATTCCTCATACTAGGGATAACTTATCTTATGCTGGGTTTCTTTAGATTTATTGATGCAGGAGCATTGCTCCACCTCAACACACGACAGTCAGATTTCACGCATGGTGCACATTTAAGGAAGGAGAGGCATCACTTTCTCATTTACCTTGAGAATCCAAAGTGGGATTCAGGCATTTAATGATGACAAGATGGAAGAGAAAAATTGTTCCTTTGCACAAGATGGAGATAAGGTCTCCATTAAGTGGTTGACGGCAGAATGGATTTGCATCCGATTTAGAGCATATTTCCATCATTGGAATTTGCCCTTCCAATAGGAGTTTTGAATGGTAATTTGACACCACTAGTTTAGCTTGCGAAGGAAGATTGTTGAGCCCCTATTGTATAAATTGTTGTATTATTTCCAAGTAACGGGGTTGGTTTTTGGTAGTTGGTTGTATGAGAGTTGATGAGAGCCAAGAATCAGTCATAGTCCAGCCTCCACCATTGTAATTTGACATTCCACCATTAATAGAAAACGACAGTTTTTCCTGTTTTAAATTTTTGTGTAATGGATATTGTATTATGAATGCCATTTACATGCCTTTGAATTGTAGATGAATGTTATAAATCATATGTAGGGATAGAGATACGATTTTCTATCCGCGAGTGTGTTGAGTTAAGTCTGGTTCTCTAGGATAAGTGCAAGGAGTGCACGACAGAGAGAGGAAACTTTGTAAGCCAACACAAGGAGTGCATGTCTGAACTCAGTGGAGTTAGAAGAGAGGCTTCCAGGAGGGAATACCAGGTTAATTCACATACTCAATGAGAAATTTCAAGGTGGTTAAGTACCTTGGAAAGAAAGACTATACAAGGGAAGATACAGTCCAGAGTTACTGAACACTTTGAAACACTCTGCCAAGAGGGCATCGAGCTAGCATGACCGTGTGCAAGGGAGACACGATTGGAAGTGTTGTTACCCTTAGAAGACTCTCAGAATTGGTGAACATTATGAGGAAGGAAGGATTTGCAATAGTGCATCGACAAAGGAAAGGAGACACCTTAAACCCTTCATGAAGGAAAAGGGAGAGGTTGTCGAACAACTTAGCCAAACGCAAGGGGTGCGCCCAGGAGACTGTAAGTATATCTTACAAGCTCAGGAGGAAGAGATAGAAACTTATAGGAGGGCACGAGAAGTTCACAAAGAAGTAGTGAGCTTTGAAGGTTTTCAAGACGAGCAAAGTCGCAGGGGAGTCTGCGTAGAAGTTCTGCAAGGAGTGCAGAAAATCATTTGAGAATAGTCTAAGTCTCGAAGGAAAGAATTTTTGCTAAGTGTGAAAAAGGGTCGAGGACTTGGTGAGGTTTCGAAGGGCAGAGAATCATCCATCGTCAGAGGAGACAGGTGGTAGAAGGTTGAGAGGTTCAATAAAAGGAACTTTGGAAGGTTTTCCAAGAGCGAACAAAGATCTTCGCAAAGTTGAGAGGCATGAAGTAATTTTGGATAGTTGGATCTGGAGGGTACATGGCAGAGATGCACGTAGTTCGGGAAAAGTTGAGGAGAGAATACCCAAGACAGAGACTCGTGAAGCCCAAGTCCATGAGATGATCACAACCATTGATTGCAAAGGGATCGTGGATCATAGATTGGTCCTGAAGAGTTCACCGATTCAAAAATCGGGAAAAGGGAGCAAGAAACTCGCGAAAGTCCCGAAGAACAAGGTTGTGAAGGGATATATCCCATGGTCGTAGTCTATGGTCACATTAAGGAGGGAGCCTTGCATAGAGAGCTAGTGCTGTTGGCATTAAGATTTGGGAAAGTGCTAAGGAGAGGGTCTGCGGGTACCACATAAGACCTGTGCCAAGAAAGAAAAGACCTATGGTAGAGTTTTCGGGTTCCAAAAGGAATCTAAGGAGTCACTCTTACTTAGGTGTTTTAACGATCCAAGACAGGGAAGTTGTGCAGCCCTAAAGGTGGGAAGGAGGGGCGTTGTGCCATTTATGGTGATGCATTTTCTGGCTTGAATTCTTCTTAAGAAAATTTGTTGGGTTTTTTCCTAAGGTTGGGTTTCCCAGGGTAAAAATATTGTGTCTATTTTGCATGGCTATATTTCTGTGATTCCATTATTTTTGTTGTAGTTTTATTTCAGTTGAGATTTTCAGTGTGTAATTATTCTATGATAACAATGGCGTTAAAATATGTTTGAAATCATAAGGCAATAATTATCACATCTAGAAATTAGAATAATCAACATGGTATCAGAGGTTTGTTAAGATTTTCCACTGTGCATGGAATTTTCCACTACACAAATCTGCACTTTTCAAGCTTGTTGAGCATTTATTTCAAGTCGTTGGGAATAATTTTACCATAGATCAACTTGCCTTTCCCTAGTGCATCTACTGCACCCCTCAGATTGAGATTCATTCAATGTTGACTTTTGGTCAAAATCAAAGTCAAAGATTGACTTTTGGTCAAAGTCAAAAGATGATGTACAGTCTCAGAGAAGAAGAATCTTGTTATTGTTCTTGTTCTGATAGGTTACCATGAAGACAAAGGAATCCAAGCCTGACGAGATTAAAAATGAACTTCAGAAAAAATATTTCTCTGTCTCCACTCTTACATGAACTATTATAAATAGTAGTTCTACCTGGTTGATATACAATGGTGCTTCAAGGAACATGACAAGTTACCGATATTCTTTCAGATATTTAACATAGAAGAACTCATCATTACAGGTGGAACTTGGAGACAATTCCAAGTATGCAGTAAAAGGAGTTAGAACTATATCGTTCCAGCTGGAGTCTGGAAAATCTCTACACATGAGAGATGCATTTTTTGTACCAGGATTAAGGAAGAACCTGCTCTCTCTCTCAACATTGGAGGTTAGAGGTTAAAGAGTTGTATTTGTGGATGGTTAGGTACAGGGATTTTCCAACATTAAGAAGGATGGTAACAGGTGTTCCAGAGCTCCAGACAGAACATGAAGGTGTTTGCAAATGTACTCTTGGAAATGATACTGATGGACCTTATCAAAGTAGTGATAGTAGATCCAGAGGAATTTTGGATAGAGTGCATTCATATGTATGTGGAATGATGAGAGTATTATCTTTGGGTGGCTTCTTATACTATGTGACATTCATTGATAATTTCTTCTAGAATACATGGATCTACTTCATGAAGAGAAAGGATGAAAGATTCAACAGGTTCCAAGAGTTCAAGGCTCAGACATAGAACTTGAAGGGGAAGAAGATTAGGGTTTTAAGGTCAAATAATGGAGGAGAGTACACTTCCATTGAATTCAGTGATTTATACAAGGAAGAAGGAATCAAGAGGGAGTTTATAGTTCCTTACAACCCTTAGCAAAATGGTGTTGCTAAATGGAAGAACATGTCCATTGTGGAGGTTGTCAAGGAAATGATTCATGATAAAAATCTACCCATGTTCTTATGGGAAGAGGCTTCCAACACAACAATTTATGTTCAAAACAAGAGTCCTCGTCGTTTATTGGGAGATAAGACTCTTGAGGAGACATTCACAAGTGTGAAGCCAGAGGTAAGCCATTTGAGGATATTTTGTTTTCCAGTATACATCCATGTGCCCAAGGAGAAGAGGACAAAGTTAGAACCTTTTGGGAAGAAGGGTACTTTTGTGGGATACAATCAAACTTCGAAGACCTACAAAATCTACATTCTAGGATAACGTCAGATTGAGGCTAGTCGGGATGTTACCTTTGATGAAGAGGTAGCCTTCAGGAGATCTAGAGAGTCTCACGTGGATATTTATAGTGAGGAGTAGGAGCCTCAAAAGGATGATGTTACACATCCCTCTAGCCGAGTTGTTCATCCTTCATACTATCAGGAGGATTCATTAGAGCCAGCCGAGCTAGTGGATCTACCTAGAGATATTTCAATGACCAAGAAGAGGTCAACATGGCTTTGTGATACTTTGCAGGATGTAGGGGGGCAAGCATCTCCTCGTGGTACCTTCAAGGAGAGAAAACAACCTCAAGGGTTCTCTAGTTATATGGAATTGGTGAGCCACATCATTGATTTTGAACCTTCCAACTATGAGGAAGCAGCATGCCAACATGCTTAGAAGGATGCCATGATTGAAGAGTATCAGTTCATCATGAAGAATGATGCGTGGGAGATAGTTCCGAGACCAGAGGGGAAGTAAGCAGTGACTTCCAAGTGGATCTGGCAGCATCGAAAAATACAAAGCGAGGTTTGTGGTGAGAGGATTCTGTCATAAAGAGGGAGTGGACTATGAGGAGACTTTTTCTCCAGTCATTAGGTACACTTCCATCAAGACCATTAATTATCTTTCTTCATTTATGGGTTTGAGATTACATCATATGGATGTGAAGTCCGCATTACTCAATGATGTGATTGAGGAAGAAGTGTACATAGAACAACCTCAGGGATTTTTGATACATGCAGAGGAGTCTCATGTTTAAATATTAAAGAAGGCTCTGTATAGACTCAAGTAGGCATCCAGAGCATGGTACTCTAGGATTGATGGATACTTGATGAGTTTGGGCTTCACCAAGAGTGATGCAGATCCCAACCTTTACTACAAGGTTATTGATGGTGATCCCTTTATACTGGTGTTTTATTTTGATGATTTGTTCCTTAGGAGGGAAAAGAGGCTCATTGTTGAGTGCAAGAGGGAGTTGGCCTTAGAGTTCAAAATGAAGGATCTTGGATTGATGCATTATTTCTTGAGATTAGAGGTATCTTGAGTAGATTCAATATGATGGGATGCAAGTCCATGGCTACACCCATGATGGAAAATCCGGAGAAGTTGAGTGATTATGCTTCATATTCAAATTTGGTGGATCCCACTATGTATAGGCAATTGATTGGATCCTTGATGTACCTGGTTAACACCAAGCCAAATATTTTATTTGTAGTAAACACCTTGAGCCAATTTGTGGTTGATTCGAGACACTTCCATTGGGTTGCAACAAAGCATGTGTTAAGGTACCTACGTGGTACAATTGGATAAATTCTGAGATATGTCTCAGGTGGTGAAGTGAGGCTACAGGGATATACAGATTTTGACTGGGCAGGGAGTGAAGTGGATAGACACAACACCTTGGTGTGTTTATTTAGTTTGGGATATGTTGATGATTGCAACTATGTGAGACATTCTCTAGCTTACAAACCTGTGATATGTGGATCATTGTAGCTATGTGAGTCTTTCTCTCAACTTACAAACCTGAGAGAAATCCCCTAAGAAGGGTACATGGTTCCTTCATGAGACAGAGATGGAATGTAGAGATGACCTCCTCCAGTCCGAGAGTTGAGAAGAACTCTAGATGATTATCCAATGGGAAAGGCTATCTGTTGAGTTAGATGTGCCTGTGCTTGAGCACAAGGTGAACTTGTGAAATCACAAAGTGCTGGGTGCATCGTCATGTGAACAGAAATAAAGATGATGTATTAGACTCCTATGAGAAATCATAGTTGACGAGAAAACTCCATATAATTCTCCTGTGTGAGGCAGTGGGAAAGAAGATCTATAGAGTGGACATGCCTGTCGACGAGCACAGATGAATGTGTGAAGATCTGGTTCTTCTGTGTAATGCAGTGAGATAGAGATATGACATCCCTATGGATGTGCCCCTAGTGGACGAGCACTAGTGGGTGTATTAGATCCCTTGCTATATATTGTTTAAGAGTTGGACCTGCCTGTAACCCTAATTGTTATGTAAAGGGCACAGGTTGGCCCCACCTTAATGTGATTAGTAATAAATGTAAAAGATAATTAATTTGGTTAATATTAATTATATTATAAGCTAGTGAGGTTGGCCCTGTTGTGCCAATAGACACTTCTGTTGACACGTTCAATTTAGTATAAGTAAAGGTAGATTCCTCATTGTGAAATAATATCTTTCATGAGAGTTTGGAAATAACATCAAGTACACCTTCTTGGGATAAGTGCACACCTCTCTTGGGTGCTAGTCTTCTAGGGTTTGATCACCCTCTTCTATGCTAGGGTTTATCTTGGTTGTGGAGGTATTTCCATTGAAGAATATAAAAAAGGATTTGGCAGGGTTTTCTTCCCTTGTTGAGAAGGGTTTCCCAGGATACTTCTTGTGCTCTTGTGCATGGTGTTTCTTCTTGTGATCTTTGTTGCTGCAACATTATTGCTTATGGTTAAGTGAAATGATAAAAATGGAATGAACTTCATGCTTAAACTTGACTATTGAAAAAATAAACATGGTTTTAAAGCATAGGTCCTGAAGAAATCATTGCACAAGCTACAAGATTTTACTAGTCATCCCTCCTCATCTGTAGAACCGTACGACCCTCCTAGGGTTTCCAGAAAATCCATACGACCCTCTTATTTTGAGTATTTCAACACTTGGAACTTGGACGTTGGGGATAAAATTACCATAGGAGTGCACAACCTCCTTTAGTGCACCTCCAACAAGATTCAGATTGCATTTTCGAGCATTTTGATTTTTTGGCCCTAGGGTTTCTAGGGTTTCTCTAATTTCTGCAGAAACTTCAGAATTAGGGTTTCTGAAATTCCTTGAAGGAGCTCTCCAACTCACCAGTGTTCTCCTATCTTTCAAAGGATTATTATTGGCAGTCATAAGCAACTAAACCTAAAAGTGCTATCCTAGCCTAGCCGATAGGTTTACTAGCCAAGTTGACAAGGATTTGTGAAGAATCCAAAATCACCAAAATCATAATGGGAGGAAAGCTTGATGATTCAAGAAAACTCAGTTCCTGGAAAAAAATACCTCAAACAAATCAAGACATCAACATATCAACACCCTCAGGTATGAACTTATATATATATATATATATATATATATATATATATATATATTATATCTATCATTTTCATGAGGGTAATTGCACGACAAAGGAACCTTTTGCTGAAGTCATGGATCCAGAGGGATCTTAGTGCATTTAGAGGAATGACACACTGGAAGTGAAGACTCCAGGTTTGATTGTTGTAAATGTCATTCCTCTAACCTATATTTCTAAAGTTTACTACATTACAAGTAGTTTTTTTAGATGGGACAACAATCCTTAAAATTGTTTTGATTCTAGAGATGTACTCATTATTCTCTTTTAGGAGATATTCTTGTTTTGGTTCCTCTTGTTTTATTGTTCTAGACAGGTTAAGAACAAAGGAATATTCTTATCCTTCAGAGGGAGTCAAAAACTATTTGAGAAAGAGGAAGAATAGAACCATCATTGAGACAACCAATGCAATAATGCATGAGCAAAATCTTTCTAGAATTCCATGGGCAGAAGTATGCATGACACAGTATATGTTCAGAACAAGAAGTCTTCACAAGACTTTGAAAAACATAACTCTTGAAGAATTCTTCACTGGAATGAAGCCTTAGATTGAACACTTCAAGTTATTTGGGTGCCCAGTGTATTTTCATGTACCCAAAGAGAAGAAGTCCAAGCTATATCCTTTAGAAAGAAAGGATATAGTGAATCTTCAAAGACATTCCAGATCGACATCCCTGGTCAGAGACAAATTGAGACAAGAAGAGACGTTGTCCTTGAAGAAGAGATAGTGTTTCAAAGATCCATAGAATCTCAGATAGAGATTGACAGTAAGACCATACCTTCTCCCCCTTCAGTAGTTCAGAGGGAGACAAACATTGTTCCAGTTTATATGTTCAGATATATTGCAGTAGGGCATAAAAGGCCTTCCTAGACTTGGTCTGAAAGAGGCAGAGAAACATACACGCCTCTAAAGGCACATCCTGAGAAAGAAAAAGATATATTTGAGCTATCCTTCAGTCATGAGCCACTTCACTGATGCTGAGCCTCCTTGTCTTAGAGAAGCAACGGGAGAACAAGTATGGAAAGATGCCATAACAGAAGAATACCAGTATATCTTAAAGAACGATGTATAAGATATTATTCAGGAACAAGAAGAGAATTCTACGGTAACTTCCAATTGGATATATAAGATCAAGCATGCAGCTGATGGAAGTGTCAAGAAATACAAAACAAGATCTATAGCCAGAGGTTTCTCACAAATAGTGGGAGTAGTCTATGATGAGAGGCTTCATCTAGTAAACTCGATACACTTCCATCCGTAATAACATTCATGAGTTGGAAACTATATAAGATAGATAGATTCTTTATGAGTTTGGATTTCATCAAGAAAGTTGCTGATCCAAACCTATATTATTATGGTGTTGGTGATGATAGCCTGATTTTTATGACTTATTCAGAAAGCCTTGTTGTTGGATACAAGTAATCCCTAATTCCTGAATTCAAGATGAAGAACCTAAGTATGATGCACTACTTCTTGGGACAAGAAGTATTACAAAGGAACACTGAGATTTTCAGTATGACAAGAATGCAAAATCCACCATGATGGATTTAAAGACAAAGATTGATGATGATTCAAACGAGATTGATCCGCAACTAATTGGATCACTGATGTATCTGGTTAAACAAAAAACTTGATTCATGCCATGCTGTGAGTGTGCTTAATCATTTCATGAGTCAACTGATACAATCTCACTAGACAAAATATGTATTGAGATATATACGAGGCACCGTTGGATATAGCCTGATATATGCCTCTAGTGTAAACTTGAGTTTGTAGGATATTCCGATTCAGATTGAGAAGGAAGTATAATGGACCGGAAGAGCACATTCGGTTGATGTTCTACCATGAAGTTTGTGGTTTCCCGATGAAGAAGAAACGGAATCTCTGTGGCATTGAATACCATAGAAGAAGAGTATGTACCATTGAGTGTGAGAGGAAGTATGGCCTCACAAGCTTCTGATAGATCTACTTGATCATGAGATGGATCCTATGATGATAATCAAGAGTCGCATATAAAATCTCCTTGAGAACCTAGTGTTTCTTGATGGATCGAAACATGATGAGATGAAATATTCTTATATCAGATATGATACAAAGGAAAATCATAAACATGTAGTACCTTCTTTTACATGAGAAGATTGCAGACATCTTCACCAAACCAACTTGGTGAAGAATGCCTTCCTAGTTGAGAGGGAGTATTGATGACTCCAACCAAGACAAAATTCAGAGTACATCCGAGTAAAAATTTCCATGATGAAGAATGCCTCCCTAGCTGAGAGGGAGTGTTGATGATTGTAGCTATGTGAGACATTCTCTAGATTACAAACCTGTGAGATGTGGATCATTGTAGCTATGTGAGTCTTTCTCTCAACTTACAAACCTGAGAGAAATCCCCTAAGAAGGGTACGTGGTTCCTTCCTAAGATAGAGTTGGAACGTAGAGATGACCTCCTTCATTCAGAGAGTTGAGAAGAATTCTAGATGATTATCCAGTGGGAAAGGCGACCTGTTGAGTTAGACGTGCCTGTGGTTGAGCATAAGGTGAACGTGTAAAATCCCAAAGTGTTGGGTGCATTTTCATGTGAACATAAATAAAGATGATGTATTAGCCTCCTATGAGAAAGCATAGTTGACGAGAAAACTCCAGATGATTCTCTTGTTTGAGGTAGTGGGAAAAAATATCTGTAGTGTGGACGTGCTTGTGGATGAGCATAGGTGGAGATTTGGTTCTTCTGTGTAATGTGATGAGCCAGATATATGACATCCCTATGGATGTGCCCCTAGTGGATGAGAACTAGTGGGTGTATCAGATCCCTTGCTATATATTGTTCAAGAGTCAGACCTACCTATAACCCTAATTGTTATGTAAAGGGTACAGGTCAGCCCCACCTTAATATGATTAGTAATAAATGTAAAATAAAATTGATCTAGTTAATATTAATTATATTATAAGCTAGTGAGGTTGACCCTATTGTGCCAATAGACACTTCTGTTGATAGTTTCAGTTTAGTATAAGTAAAGGTAGATTCCCCATTGTGAAATCATATATTTCATGAGAGTTTGGAAATTTCAGCAAGTACACCTTCTTGGGATAAGTGCATAACTCTCTTGGGCACTAGTCTTCTAGGGTTTGAGCACCCTCTTGTGTGCTTAGGTTTATCTTGGTGGTGAAGGTATTTCTCTTGAAGAATATAGCAAAGGATTTGGATGGGTTTTCTTCCCTTGTTGAGAAGGGTTTCCGAGGATACTTCTTGTGTTCTTGTGCATGGTGTTTCTTCTTGTGATCTTGGTTGTTGCAACATTATTGTTTATGGTTAAGTGAAATGATAAAAATGGAATGAACTTCATGCTTAACCTTGACTATTGAAAAAATAAACATGGTTTCAAAGCATAGGTCCTGAAGAACCCATTACACAAGCTACAAGATTTTACTAGTCATCCCTCCTCTTCTGCAAAACCGTACGACCCTCCTAGGGTTTCCAAAAAGTCCACATGACCCTCTTCTTTTGAGTATTTCAACACTTGTAACTTGGACATTGGGGATAAAATTACCATAGGAGTGTACGGAATCCTTTAGTGCACCACCAACAAGCTTCAGATTGCAGTTCCGAGCATTTTTTCTTTTTGGCCCTAGGGTTTCACTAATTTCTGTAGAAACTTTAGAATTAGGGTTTCTAAAATTCCTTGAAGGAGCTCTCCAACTCACCAATGTTCTCCTATATTTCAAAGGATTATTTTTGTCAGTCATAAGAAACTAAACATAAAGTGCTAGCCTAGCCTAGTCGATAGGTTTACTAGCCAAGTTGACAAGGTTTTGTGAAGAATCCAAAATGAGAAAAATCATAATGGGAGGAAAGCTTGATGATTCAAGCAAACTCGGTTCTTGGAAAACAAGACCTCAAATAAATGAAGACATCAACATATCAACACCCTCAGGTATGAACTTATATATATATATATATATATATATATTATTTCTATCATTGTCATGAGGGTAATTACAGGACGAAGGAACCTTTTGCTGAAGTCATGGATCCAGAGGGATATTAGTGCATTCAGAGGAATGCCACACTAGAAGTGAAGACTCCAGGTTTGATTGTTGTAATTGTCATTCCTCTAACCTATATTTCTAAAGTTTACTACATTACAAGTAGTTTTTGTAGATGGGACATCAATCCTTAAAATTGTTTTGATTCTAGAGATGTACTCATTATTCTCCTTTAGAAGATATTCTTGTTTTGGTTCCTCTTGTTTTCTTGTTCCAGACAGGTTAAGAACAAAGGAATATGCTTATCCTTCAGAGGGAGTCACTTGACTCAGAGGGAGTCAAAAACTATTTGAGAAAGAGGAAGAATAGAACCATCATTGAGACAACCAATGCAATAATGCATGATCAGAATCTTTCTAGGATTCCATGGGCAGGAGCATGCATGAAATAGTATATGTTCAGAACAATAAGTCTTCACAAGACTTTAAAAAACATAACTCCCGAAGAAGTATTCACCAGAATGAAGCCTGAGATTGAACACTTTAAGTTATTTGGGTGCCCAATGTATTTTCATGTACCCAAAGAGAAGAATTACAAGCTAGATCCTTTAGAAAGAAAGGATACAGTGAATCTTGAAATACATTCTAGATCGACATCCCTGGTCAGAGACAAATTGAGACAAGAAGAGACATTGTCCTTGAGGAAGAGATAGTGTTTCAAAGATCCATAGAATCTCATATAGAGATTGATAGTAAGATAATACCTTCTCCCCCTTCATTAGTTCAGAGGGAGACAAACGTTGTTCCAGTTGATATGTTCAGATATATTGCAGTAGGGCATAAAATTCCTTCCTAGACTCACTCTGCAAGAGGTAGAGAAACATACAAGCCTCTGAAGGCACATCCCGATAAAGAAAAAGATATATTCGATCTATCCTTCAGTCATGATCCACTTCACTGATGCTGAGCCTCCTTGTCTTAGAGAAGAAACATGAGAACAAGTATGACAAGATGCCATAATAGAAGAATACCGTTATATCTTAAAGAATGATGTATAAGATATTATTCAGGGACCAGAATGGAAGTCTATGGTAACTTCCAAGTGGATCTATAAGATCAAGCATGCAGCTGATGGAAGTGTCAAGAAATACAAAACGAGATCTATAGCCAGAGGTTTCTCACAAATAGAGGGAGTAGTCTATGA
>JZKD02S2407277.1:192040-202838 GCA_000966675.3 Picea glauca
CATGAGGGTTTCCTAGGATAAAATGTTGCGTACCTTGTGATTGTGTTTCTTTTAGTGATCCTCTTTATGTTGTTGTTTTCGAAATGCATTAAATTCTCATGTAATTTGGAAATAACCCAATGAGAATAGTAAAAACTTAACATGGTATCAAAGCTTGAATGGATAGAGCATCTTTCACCGGGTATCTAAAAACGTCACTGTTGATGTACAAGAAATTTAGGGATTTTTACTGAAGAGGAATTTATGACCAAAAAATGTCTAGGGAAGTGTGCCCTACCTTAGCGCATCTTTTGGCAGATTGAGCGAATATTTTCAGTGGCCATATTCTCCGAAAAGTCAAACCCTACTTTTAACTGGTACTAGAAAACTAGAAAACCAGAACTAGTACTAGAAGTACCAGTCTAGAATTGCGTAGGTCAAGTTTCAAGGGGTAAAACTTGGAATTTTCTAAAACAGTCAGCTCCAATGAACTCGCCTCAACCCAACGCATCTCCTGGTAAGCATATATTAAATTTTTGAGCGTTTTCGTTTTCTGGTCATTTTCTTAGCTACACGTCAAGATGTCCACAAGCACCAAGCTTGTTGACAAGCTATAAGGTGTAGAAAATTTTCATTCCTGGAAGTACATAATTGAGACTCATTCTTGAAGATAATGACCTTGCAAAATTCATAAAAGAAAATGTATAGAAACCCAAAGAGAATGCAACCAAAGAAAAGTACAATAAGGATATGATTAAGGCCAAATGAATAATTGCAGATTCCATTAAAGACCACTTGATCCCTCAAGTGTCTTCTAAGAATACCCCAAAATACATTTTTGATGCCCTAACTAGAATGTATGAAGGAAAGAACATCAACCGGAAGATGAAATTGAGAACCCAATTCAAGAATACGAAGATGCAAAAAGGAGAAACAGTTCAAGACTATTTATCTAGGGTTTCTTAATTTAAGGAACATTTAGAGGCAATTGGAGACAACTTGGATGAAGGTGTACTCATAATGACAAGTCTTAATGGTCTCAAAAGACCTTGGCATGCCTTTATACAAACTGTTTGTGCAAGAAAAGAGAAACTCCAATTTGACAGTTTATGGGAGGAATGTGTTCAATAAGAACCAAGAGTGGCCAACCGAGAAGCCTTCCTATTAAGAGATGGAGATCAGGCACTAGATGCTCATGCTAAATGAAGAACGACAAATTATTATTTTCAAAAGGAGACCTACTTTCACAAAGAATATCACCCTCCAAAGAGATTCCATAAATATCATAAGGGTCAAAGAAAGGGAAAACATTTCTCCTCTTATTAATGTTATCGTTGTGATAAGATAGGACACATTCCTAAGAATTGTCTTGCTAGAAGGGAAGAATACAAGAAGAGATAACAAATACAACATGCCCATGGAACTGAAGATGATGAGCCACCCAAAAAGTTGAATAAAGAAGAGATTGAAGATTATGTTTTGTTTTCCTCCCTCTTAGGATGTGTGACACCTAGAGAGGATACTTGGCTCATACATAACAGTGCCTCTAAGCACATGATAGGTTAGAGAGACATTCTCTCTAGCGTTACAAAAAATGACTTCCCCCAGAAAGTTTCACTTGGAGATGATTATCAGTACCCTATCAAAGGAATGGGAGAATCTACCTACAAACTTGATTGAGGAACTCCGATGAGAATGAAGGATGTACTCTATGTACCAGGTTTGACAAAGAACTTACTTTCAATCTTAGCCCTAGATAATAAGGGTTTCAGGGTTGCATTCATAGACGGTGAAGTTCTTATGTGGCCTAAAGGAAAAAATATAGAAGATGTAGTTGTTATTGGAACAAAAGAAGGTGGTTTGTACAAGTTAAAAGGTGACTCCGATGTAGCCTTGACTCACTCCATTGAAATTCCTTGTGAAATTTGGAATAGAAGACTAGATCACATTAACTACAAAGCCTTACCATATGTAATCAAGGTAGTTACAGGTTTACTAGAATTAAAGGTTGATCATGAAGGTGTATGCAAGGGATGTGCACAAGGAAAGAACATAAAGAATCCTTTCCCAAAGAGCGACAGTAAAGCAGAAGGAATCTTGGAACTTGCCCACTCATATGTATGCAGTCCAATGCCATCAACCTCTCTAAGTGGGTATGTATACTGTGTATCCTTTATTGATGATTACTCTAGTAAGACTTGGGTTTATTTCTTGAAATCAAAATATGAAGTACTTGGAAAGTTCAAGGAATTCAAAGCCTTGGTAGAAAAATTCTTTGAAAGAAAAAAAAAGATACTTAGGTTAGGTAATGAAGAAAAGTACACCTCAAATGAATTTGGAAGATTTTGCAGAGATGTCGGGATTAAGAGGGAGCTCACCACTCCTTATAATATTCAACAAAATGGTGTAGTAGAAATAAATAATAGAATGATTATGGAATAACTAAATATTATGATTCATGATCAAGATCTTCCAATGCACTTATGGGCAGAAGCAGTAAGAACAACAATATATGTCCAAAACAGATTATCCTTTAGAAAAGAAGGGAATATTTGTTGGATACTGTGAGGTCTCTAGGGCCTTCATAATCTACATACTAGGCTACCATCATATTGAGATCAACAGAGATGTAACCTTTGATGAATATGCAACACTCAAAATATCAAGGAAATTCCAGCTTGAGGAAGTATATGAAGAAGAACTTGTAGATCCTAGAGTTGCAGAACTTGTGAAAGAAGTTACAGTTACCCCTGATGATGAGATTCCAGAAGATCGTGGTATGGTAGAATCTAAAGAGCTTGCCCGTATGATGATCTATCACAAGAGAAATCCAGCTTGGGCAAGGGAACTTATTCAATATGCAGAGAAGTATGGTGGCCTAGAAGGAACCATGAGACAAAGCAAGAAACCTAAGCCATTCTCCAACTATATGGCCTTGATGTGTGATCTCGTAGAAAATGAACATAATTTTTTTGAAGAAGCCATTCAAAAGAAAGAATGGATGGATGCCATGAAAGAAGAATATTGGTCCATTATAAAGAATGATGTATGGGAAGTAGTTCCCAGACCAAATAAAAAAGATGTTATATCTTTCAAGTGGATATACCAAATAAAACATGTAGTGGATGTAAGTATTGAAAAACATAAGGCAATATTTGTGGCTCATGGTTTTTCTCAAAAGGATGGTATTGAATATGAAGAAACTTTTCTCTTGTATCCAGATACACTTCTATCAAAACCATCATAACTATTGAAGCCAAAATGAAGTGGAAGTTACACCAGATGTTAAATGGTGTTATTGAAGAAGAAGTGTATGTTGAAATATTGTAACTGTGAATAATATTCTAATTATAATTGAGTTATTATCTTATAGATCAAATCCCCTTTTGTGGATTTATCATGTTGGGCTTTGTATAAGAAAAAATCTCCTTTTATGGATTGGTCAAACCATAGTTATATGGTGTTGTTCGTAAAGTCGACCCCTAGGGATAGTTAAAGTGGTTTTAACCACTAGTTGAAGAAGTCGACCCTGCTTGGTGAAGAGACATAACCCTAACACCTATAAGCTAGTATAAATAAGAGAGTATGGTGCCTCATTCCGACACTCACTCAAGTCACTCATATAGTGCGCAGGTTTTGAAGGAAGCTGTAGTTAGAAGAAGGAGAAGAGAGAGAAGCATGCTTAGTCTTGGATATTCTTGGTGGTATGGTCTTTTATATTGTCAGTGTATTGACAATCTATATTAAGGATGTTTTTGCTGGGTTTTCTCCCCCATGAGGGTTTCCCATGATAAAATGTTGTGTACCTTGTGATTGTGTTTCTCTCAGTGATCACGCTTATGCTATTATTGTCTAGTAAATTGAAAATAAATTAATAGAAGCTCTAAATTTAACATGGTTTGAGAGCTAAACTTAGTATAACACCTTTCACTGGGTAACAAAAAACTTCGTTGTTGTCGTACAAGAAAATTATGGATCTTTATTGGAAATGAATATTTTCCTAAAAATCATCTAGAAAAGTGATGCAGGAGCATCGCCAACATCAAGCGAGCCAGCGCAGAGACAATGGATAGCTGGAAAAGCACCCAACACAAATTTTGAAATCACCTTGAAGTTATTGCGCAATCTTAAATGAAGTCATTAAGAAGAAGCGCACTTGTAAAATGTAAACGGACCTTGAGCGATTTGCTCTCCTCCTTAGTAGGTAGAAGGCATTTATAGTAGTTAATGCAAGTAGGTAGAATTGAATGATAGATTAGACAGTTTTAGAGTGCAAGAGGGAAACGAGATATAGACGCCCTCATTGTGTATTGTAACATTAGGATGAGCATATGAAGAGCATAGAGGAGATGCAGAGAGCTGTGTAGCAGACTCCATGTACAGAAGTTCTGAATTAATACAAAGAAAGTTGTGATTCAGACTCATGGTGTTCATATATTCTCTGTGTATGCATCTTTGAATGTTATGCTCATAAATGTTTTCTTCCTGTTATACATTTGCTTTATATGCTATGTATATGATTTCACGATTTGAGTTCGAAGTTTGAAAGGAAGTAGGAATGAGTTTCAATTGTTTCTCTATCTGAACAAGGGTTCCTGCAAGGAGTGCAGTCGAATTGTCCGCAAGGAGTGCGTTGACAAAGGGTTCAGATAGGGTATCTTTTGTTCTTGTTCATTCAGAAGTGCAGTTGAGCACAGGAGCCGTGTAAGGAGTGCGCAGGCTGAGTGAAGTCTCAGGGTTGTGGACCTGAGTGAAGCATTGAGAGACTGTTGTTGCAGGTGTGTGTAGTGTCGAAGGTTTTCAACACTTGGAAGTGGTTGAAAGTCTACCGCAAGGAGTGCATGCAAGGGTTTTCCAGAAGACGCGGAGTCGTAAGGAATATCAAAGGGATTTGAATCTTCGAAGGAGTTGAAGGAAGGCATCGTAAGTTTGCGCCGCAGGAGGACGAGTTCCGCAGATAGAAACACTTTGGTTTGTTGTGCAGAGATTCTTAGAGGAAAGAGACAGATGGTCGGAATTCTTGGAGGAGAATTCACGAAGCCCTGTGAGTCACCAGATCTCACAGAGGAGTAGGGGAGATATGATGAGTATTCCCAAAAGGTTCTAAGCTCAGGAGGAGTAGGACCGTAGATCCAAGACATAAGGGCCGTTGGATTTACACGTGGATTTCCATATCGGGGTTCATAGGTTGAAGTCTCGTAAACTTTGCAACATGAATCGAGAAATCACAAAACGCGAAATCCCGAAAGCTAAGGGATTTGTGTGGGCCATGGAGGGGTCAGAGAAGCAGACAGGTGGTGCACCATTGACATGGAGTCAACTCTATTGACCATTTCAGAGTTTCGTGGGGTGAAGTCCTGAACTCTTTGCATTAGGATTCGCAATATTGTGAAGTCCAAAATGTCGATGATGTGAAGTAGCGTTGAAAGTTCAAAGCGCACGAGTGTATCGGAGTTTTGGAAAATCGGGACTCGGGAGTCGAGGAGACAAGTTTTCTCAACGTCGCGATCGTCGAAATCACGATAGGGAAAATCCCGAAGGGAAAAAGGAAGGTCAGCGTGGATTGTTTCGGGTTTCGGGGATTCAAGAGACCAACGCTTGACCACTGGATTCGCGAAGTTGCGAAGTCTGATCTCCTAAGTGTAAAGAGGGGATCCCGTGAGAGTTTATTGTGGGTGCAGATTTCCCGATATGTAAATAGAAGAGCATTTAGAGTTCTTCGGGCCGTGTTGAAAAGGAAAGATCCTGTGTTGACATGGACCTTTCGACCTTTGGGTTGTGGAGGGAGCATGTGTCGGCATCAAAAAGTGTGCCCTAGCCTAGCGAACTCATTGGTAGCTTGAGTGCACCTAGACTAGGCTAGAAAACCAGAAAACCAGAACCAATACCAGAAGTACTAGTCTTGATTTATGCAGGTCCAGTTTCAAGGAGTAAAACTTGAAAATTTTTAAATCTGACAGATCCAGCCTACTCGGCCCGGCCCAACACACCTCCTGGTAAGTTTAGATTCGATTTCTAAGAACTTTTATTTTTAGATAATTTTCTGAGCTCCACATCAAAATTTCTGCAAGCACCAAGCTTGTTGAAAAGTTAGAAGGTGTGGAAAAATTTCATGCCTGGAAATATAGAATTTCACTCATTCTTGAAGAGAAAGACCTTGCAAAATTCATAAAGGAAAATGTACCGAAACCTGAAGAAAATGCAGGGAAAGAAAAATACAAGAAGTATATGGTTAGGGAAAAAAGAATCATTGCAGACTCTATTAAATACCACTTGATCCCTCAAGTGTCTTTTAAGAATACTCCAAAATATATGGTTGATACCCTGACCAAAATGTATGAAGGAAGGAATATCAATCGAAAGATGAATCTAAGAACCCAACTCACGAATACAAAGATGTAGAAAGGAGAAACAATTTATGACTATTTCTCTATGGTTTCTCAATTCAAGGAACAACTAGAAGAAATTGGAGATAACCTAGATGAAGATGAACTCATAATGACAACTCTTAATGGTCTCACAATACCTTTGGATTTCTTCATCCATACTATCTGTGCAAGAAATGAGAAACTACAATTTGATAGTATTTGGGAAGAATGTGTTCAAGAATAAGCAAGAGTATCCAACCAAGAAGCAATACTATTAAGGGATGAAGATCAAGCCCTAAATTCTCATGATAAAGGAGGAAATAAAATGTCTCATTTACAAAAAGAGACCCACCTTCACAAATAATCTCACTCCCCAAAGTGATTCACCCACTTCCATAAAGAATCTCACCATCCAAGGAGATTCTAGAAATATAAGAAGGGTCAAAGAAGAGAAAAACATTTCTCCTCTTATCAATTCTATCATTGTGATAAAATGGGACACATTGCTAAGAATTGTCCTACCAGAAGGGAATAATACAAGAAGAGAAATAAAAAAAGACATCATGCCCATGTAGTCGAATATTATGAGCCACACATGAAGGTGACTAGATAAGAGATTAAAGACTATGTCTTATTTTCAGCTCCCTCAGGATCTATGACACCTGGAGAGGATAATTGGCTCATAGATAGTGGTACTTCTAAGCACATGACAGGTCAGAGAGACATTCTCTCTATCCTTACAAAAAACAATTCCACCCAGAAAGTTACACTCAGAGATGATTACCAGTACCCTATCAAAGGAGTGGGAGAATCCATTTACAAACTTGATTTAGGGACCCCAATGAAAATTAAGGATGACTATATGTACTAGGTTTGACAAAGAACTTACTTTCTATCTCAGCTTTAGATAAGAAAGGTTTCAGGGTTGCATTCATAGATGGTGAATTTCTTGTGTGGCCTAAAGGAAAAAACCATAGAAGATGCAATTGTTATTGGAACAAAAGAAGGTGGCTTGTATAAATTAAAAGATCACTTAGATGCAACCTTTACTCACTCCACCGAGAGTCCATGTGAACTTTGGCATAGAATACTAGCTCAAATAAACTACAAATCATTACCATATGTAAGCAAGGTAGTTACAAGTATACCCGAATTCAAGGTTGATCATGAAGGAGTGTGCAAGGGATGTGCACAAGGAAAGAACATAAATAATTCTTTCCCAAAGAGCGACAATAAATCATAATGAATCTTGGAGCTCATTCACTCAGATATATGTGGTCCAATTCCATCAACCTATCTAAGTGGGTATGTATACTATGTGTCATTTATTGATGATTATTCTTGCAAGACTTGGGTTTATTTGTTGAAATCGAAAGATGAAGTACTTGGAAAATTCAAAGAATTCAAAGCCTTGATAGAAAATCTCTCTAAAAGAAAAATCAAGATACCCAGGCCAGATAATGGAGGAGAATACACCTCAAAAGAATTTGTAAGCTTTTGTAGAGATTCAAGGATTAAGAGGGAGCTCACCACTCCCTATAATCCTCAGAAAAATGGTGTAGCAGAAAGAAAGAATAGAACAATAATGGAAGCAATGAAGACTATGATTTACAATCAAGATCTTCCAATGCACTTATGGGCCAAAGTAGCAAGAAAAACAGTGTATGTACAAAACATATTATCCCATAGTGAACTTGGATTAAAAACCTCGAAGAAATGTTCTCTGGAAAGAAGCCAAAAGTAATCTATCTCAAAATATTTGGCTGTCCACTGTCTGTACACATTCCGAAAGAAATGAGAACTAAGTTGGATCCCTCAGGAAAGAAGGGAATATTTGTTGGATATTGTGAGGTCTCTAAGGCCTTTAGAATTTATATACCAAGTTACCATCATATTGATATCAATAGAGATGTAAACTTTAATGAATATACAACACTCGTGAGATCAAGGAGATGCCAACTTGAAGAAACGAAGAAGAACATGTAGCTCCCAGAGTTGCAGAACCAGTGAAGGAAGTCACAGTTACCCACGATGATGAGATTCCAAAACATCATGATATGATAGAATCTGAAGAAACTCCCCATATGACGATCTCTCACAAGAGAAATCCAACTTAGGAAAGGGAACTTATTCAATATGGAGAGAAGTATGGTTCTCCAGAAGGAACCATGAGACAAAGCAAGAAGCCTAAACCATTCTCAAGTTATATGGCCTTGATGTGTGATCTCATAGAAAATGAACCTACTTGCTTTGAAGAAGCCATTTAGAAGAAAGAATGGGTGGATGCCATGACATAAGAATACCAATCCATTATAAAGAATGATGTATGGGAAATAGTTCCCAGACCGAAGACAAATACATGGTATCTTCCAAATGGTTATACAAGATAAAACATGCTGCAGATAGAAGTATTAAAAAACATAAACAAATATTTGTAACTCGTGGCTTTTCTCAAAAGGAAGGCATTGATTATGAAGAGACATTTGCTCCTATAGCCAGATACACTTCTATCAAAACAATCATAGCTCTTGCAGCCAAGATGAAGTGGAAGTTACATTAGATGGATGTGAAAACAACCTTCTTAAATGGTGTTATTGAATAAGAAGTATATATAGAAAAACCACAAGGGTTTGAAGTTGAAGATAGAAAGACTCATGTCTGTAGGTTGAAGAAGGATCTATACATATTGAAGCAAGCTCCCAGAGCTTGGTACAAAATAATTGATAGTTTCATGATAAGATTGAGCTTTACCAAGAGTAAAGTTGATTCTAACATTTACTTCAAGGTTATGAATTATGAGACAATGATATTACTACTATATGTAGATGATTTATTCTTGACGGGAGAAGAAAATATCATCACAGATTGTAAGAATAAGCTCGTTGCAGAGTTTGAGATGAAAGACCTAGGCCTGATAAATTATTTCTTAGGTATTGAAGTTTGGCAAAGCCCAGAGAATATCTTCCTTAACCAAGGGAAGTACACAATTGAAATACTGAAGAGGTTTAACATATTGGAATTCAAATCCATGAACACACCCATGGAAACAAAGATGAAGCTCTTGGTTGATACTTCGTTAGAATTGGTTGATTCTACTCTGTATAGACAAATTATTGGTTCGTTGATGTATCTGATGAATACCAGGCAAGCAATATGTTTTGTACGAAGGGTACGTTGGAATATGGTCTCTATTATACTGGAGATCATGATTTCAGACTATATGGATATACTAATTTAGATTGAGATAGAAGTGTTTCTGATAGAAAGAGAACTTCAGGATGTTGTTTCAGTCTGGGATCAACCATGACTTCATGGTAGAGCAGGAAGCAATCCATTATTTCTCTCAGCACGATAGAAGCGAAATACATTGCAACATGTTCCGCTAGTTGTGAATCCATATGGCTTCAGAAGTTGTTGACATGTCTATTCTATCTGGAGATGGAATCCACTATGATTCTATGTGATAACCAAAGTTGCATAAAGATGGCAGAGAACCATATTTTCCATGATAAGTTGAAGCACATATAAATCCGGTATCACTACATTCATGATATGGTGCAGAGAGGAGCCGTAAAGCTCCAAAATATTGGCACAGATGAGCAGGTTGCAGATGTGTTAACCAAACCTCTATCTTGTGTAAAGTTTGAATAATTCTGAGACAAGATTGGCATAGTCCAAAAGGACCTCCCTCGAAAGGGGGAGTGATGTTGATGATACTATGGTATCTTGACAAACAATGGGTCGCTTAGTTAGGATTTTATATCCTAGGAGACTAATCATCCCTGTAAAGATCCCGAAGGTCTAGTAAGGATTGTTTGTCAGAGTACCTGTGCATGTATATGCTAGCTGTGGTTAGTAGTGGTAGCTTCGTTAGGATTTTATATCCTAGGGAATATTATGATTCCTGGGTAGATCCCGAAGGTTTGGTAAGGACAGTTTGTCAAAGTACTGCGTGGTAGTTCCATTAGGATTTTATATCTTAGGGAATATTATGATTCCTGGTCACATCCCGAAGGTCCGGTAAGAACTATTTGTGAGAGTAACACAAAATTTTGTTGTTGCACCTGCCTAATTCTGTTGCTATATGATGATGATGTTGTTATCTTAGCCACGTGTTGATATTGTTGTTGTATCAACCTCATGCCATTGTTGATGATCATGTATCAACCTCACACTATTGTTGATGATGTTGTACTAACATTATGCTATTAATGATGGTGTTGATGATGTTGTTGCCTTAGCGTTATGCTAATTTATGTTGATGCAGATGATGATGATGATGCTACTCCAACTCAATGTTGTGAAATATGATGTTATTGATGATGAGAAAAAATTCTGATCAGAATGACATCTATTATAACCATGTTTTGTCATAAACCTGTCAAACTTTAGATACCACTGCCTTGGAGCTTGCTTTAGGCCATATAAGCTCTTCTTCAACTTGCATACCA
>JZKD02S2407277.1:233794-249911 GCA_000966675.3 Picea glauca
ATGTAATAATTCAATATGTAGGGATTAGTAAGGGGTTTTCTATATAACATGGGGCTTTGTCTAGGGCTTAACATGCCACTTCCCTTCAAACAAGTGTTGTCCTAAAAAAGTGACTCACCAAAGGTACTTTTGCACGAAGAAATCATCTTCACATGTCACCTCTTTCACTAGTAGGTTATTCTGACTAGGTACTCTGCAATTGCTCTATTTCTCAGCTGCTTAATTCTTGTTTCAAGGATTGTTTATGGCTCTAGTATGATTTTCTATTCTTCACTGATCTATGGTAATTTTTTTTGGATTGGTATCTTGTTTCATATGACCTTCTTTAAGAAAGAAACATGGAATACTAGATGTACACGTGAAGATGGAGGAAACTCCAATTTGTAATCCATACTTCCAATCCTTTGCAAAACCTTATAGGAGCCATAATATTTGGGTGCTAATTTATTGTCCTTCTTTTTTTTCTTGAGGGACATCTGTTTGTATGGTTGTGTCCTTAGAAATACCCAATCCCCCACTTCAAATTCCCTTTCACTGAGATGTTGATCTACTTGTTGTTTCATCCTATTTTGTGTCATAACCAAATGGTCCTTTAATAGTTTGAGGACCTCTTGTTGGTTACCTATGTGGTCCTTCACTGATTGAACCTTTATATTCCCTTTCAAGATTGATATAATGGATGGAGGATGATATACATAAAGTGTCATAAATGGGGAAATTTTTGATGAAGTATGGAAGGATGTGTTGTTTATTCACCCATTGTGTTTATTTATTGGATGCAAAGCAATGAAGATATCCTTCTAGACATTTATTCACAATCTTATTTTTCCCATCATATTGAGGGTGGTAATGTAACATCCCGCTCTACTACCCCACTTTTATTGACATATTCTTTGAGGACACTTGCGTGCAAGTGATTCAATTATGGTATATTATGATTTCATTTCATTTATGGGTTATATATGATGTTTATGATGTGTTATAACTTTTATATATATATATATATATATATATATATATATATTGACAGATGTTATTGACGAGTTTTCTTGAGTGTGCAAGACACATGACAGGTTATGGATGATGATGGGATCAATGAACTTCCTTGGACTCCAGATTGTGTCAGTGAGTGGATTGTATTTCTTTGAGTATTTCATTTTACGCACATGTGACATATGATTAATTACATATGATTTATGTATATGAATTATTGACACTATTTTTGTCAGTAGATGTAGGCTTGATGATGCTTTCTAATATGACTCACATAAGGAGTAAAGGGTGCTGGAGTTACTTAACACACATATATGATTTATTTTTCCTAAGGTTTTTCCTTATTTATTAGTTATAATTAGTCATTATCCAGTCTCCTATATTTTAGGGGAGAATATTCCACCTAGAGAATATTCTCTTTCAGTTGACACTTTCGTTTGACTAGTTGAGTTGAGTTTAGATGTTGCATTGGTTTTGTCACCATGAAAAATTGGGATCATCACCATGCTAATGTGCAATTTCCTTGGCATCATCACCATATTGGTGCATTACCCTTGATTCCCTGAGTTAACTCCTCACTACTCTCTGTCCATTCAATTAACTGGAGACTAGTTGATTAGTTAACTCAACTAGGTGGCAGTTCAATTCCGTAACTGCCTGAGAGACTAGAATAGGTGGCAGTTCACTCCCATAATTGTTGGTGTGTGTCCAGATCACTCTAGACAACCACTATGGCTAATTGGTTCTCCTCCAGTCTACACTCATTGAGTTATACATAGTATATCATGTGTAAATTATTCATTAATCACAACGGTTAATGAGAATTCTTTCATTATTTCTCTCCTTCTTCTTCTTTCTCCTTTTCTCTCTGCAAATGTGTGTATCATTGTTTAGCGAGATATATTTTGTGCAGGTTCAACACATTTACATGGTATTATAGCCAACAGACTAGTAAACAAAATCTACACCAAATTATGTTTTGCAGGAACTAAAGATTGAAGAATGCAGAAAATATGGATTATTCGCCAACAATACTTCTCACGCCTCATAACTATTTGGAGTGGAAGCTGAAAATTCCATTTCTTCTTAGATGCAGAGGCTTGTATTAAATAACTATGGAAATAGAAGTAGAGCCTGATTCCACCGATGAGAAAAACAATTTTCTCAATAGATAAGATATGGCCATAGGACATATCCTCTGGTTTATTTCTCCTGAAATTCTCCATCGAGTATATGATGAATCACAAGAATCAACTCCAAATGAATTATGAAAGATATTGGAGGTTCTATTCGAGAATAAAGAAGATTGTGAAGATTTCATACAGGAGGTTGAATAGATAGAGCTAGAAGAGAAGGCATCAGAAGAACAAGCCTCTTATTATTAAGAGTCTTATACAAAAGTATTTGTAAAAATTTGTATCCCATTAATTGAAGATGATGTCTACTCCATTTCATATTTGTTTTTTTAATTTCATGTGGAATATATATGGCATGAATCTCAAGAGTCACATGTAGACACTTTTGCATGCACCATGCATGCATCTCAAGAGATAAAAAGGGAGACGCGCACATCAGACTCAATTCTGATATTTTATGAACAACATTTTCAGAAAAAAATTGGATATTTGAATTTCTCTCGGGAAAATATCCAATTTCAAAAAAACAATTGTTCGAAACAGAGTCTGGGAAGTGAATTTATGATCATTTTAAAATCAACAAAATTTCAATATTTTTCTGGAAACGGTCGCACGGTTTTCAAAATTTCATCCAAAATTTATTTGGATATTCTTCAATACAAGAAGAGAAAGTGAATATGTGTGGACATCTCAATGGTGCATCTATTTCATCATATCCATGCAAACATCTACATCTTCAACAAATTATTCAATGAGAACAAACTTGCACATGTGTGAGGTCTTCTTGGAGTGAAAGACATGGTTGCTTAACAACTGTTCTTTTGTTCCTTCTCATTTTTTTTATACATTGTAATTTGAGAGGGGGTTTTTCCCATGAGGTTTTCCCTCTTTACTCATTTTTTTCAATTTTTTATTCTTATATGCATTGTACAATGGGTACCTAACATGGCTTTGATTGTCGGGACCCATTCATCATGTACACCCTAGTAGTGTTCAGGAGGGGTGTTGGAGATATTACACACTCACATATAATTATTTTCCTAAGTTTTACAGTCCAATGTTGAGAACGATTCCTTAGACGAGAATATTCTCTCTAGAGAATATTTCCCTACAAAATAGGAAATTCCTCTTCAGTTTAGATTCAATTACACTCGGTTAGACTAGTGGAAGTCATTCATGCATGGAAACCTTGGTTTTATCACCATGATTTACATGTATCTCTCTCACTTCCACACGTGTGTCTCAATCAACTGATGATTGCATGGTTCAGTTAACTAGGACTAGCTGGTAGTTCACTCCAGTGTCTTTCATTGAGTGCCTAGATCTCTCTAGATCATTGCTATGGCATATTGTTACTCATGTAGCCTATATCTATTGTAAATTATTCACTCTTTGAGTGTGGAATACGATTAATGATAATTATTCCATTCTTTATCTGTTGCTTCTTCTTTCTCAATTTCTCTCTGCATATGTGTGTAGTATTTTCTAGCTACATCTATTCTATTCAGGTTCAACACAAAGGGCCCATGCACAAAAAACAAACATTTGAGGCAGAGTTGTGGCAATGTCCCTGTCGAAACCTACTAACACTCCTGTTGTGGTATGAACTGTAGGTTAATGATTACCTAGTTCAATAGGTCCATGATGTTGTGAGGGAAGACTGAGATAGTCGCTCAAGAAGATTTATAAGTGGTGCACAACAAGCTAGAGTCCTTATTCCTTAGAATCCCTTAATCTCTCACAAGGTCAACTGAGTGGAGTGTTGACTCCAAGGGTTGGATAAACTTCCAAAACTAGTCAAAGGAAAGTGACACCCTTGGAGGACGAAGGTGCATCTTGAAGGGCATGTCGCGTAATTAAAAACTCGAGTCAATAAATATAGGTGGCCTAAAAAATATTGAAATGATTAGACCTTGTTAGAATAAAATAATTAATTATAAAGCCTAACAAAAGTCTAAGTCTAAGTCTAAATTTAAATAAAGCACTAAATGAAATATGACATAAGTCAAAAGATTTCAGAATAATAAAACTCTAAGAAAAAAGGCAATAAAATTTAAAAGGTTGGATAAAATGCACATGTGTGCATGAAATTAATAAAATGGATTTTAAAAATAGAGGAAATAATAATATAAGAGAATAAGAGTACACATGGAATAAAATTTAGTCAACCTACCACTAGCCTAACTAGAAAAAGACTCTTAATCCAACTCGAACTAATATCTAGTTATGAGACACTCATTAAATGAAAATTTGGGGAACAAAGGAACAACTAAGAGAAAATATATGAACACATTGGGGAATGTGAGGGAAATTGGCTTCTTAAGTAAAATAAAAATGGTAATTACTTGTGCAACTTGGGGAGAGTGTGATAAGTGTGTGGGTGAATAATTCAAATTAAATTAATTAAAAAGATAATTAATTGTGCATGAGGACATGTGTCATTGGGGATTTTTATATAAAACAAATGTGGTAGAAGGGAAAAGATCTTATTACTCTTGGTAATGTTATGTTGCCAAAATTTTGTGGAATGTGTTTTACTTGTGAGAGTTAGGATACCAAGCTTGAAGAAAAATTGGAAGAACTTCCTTGCGAGACAAGCCTTGGAGATATTGTTTGTTGGTTTATTGTGTGTGGCCCCTTTGTGGCTCGGGGGGATAATGGGGAAGAAGATTACCCTTAGCATTGGCTAGAAGGTACCAATGAAGTTTCAATGATTAGCAAGAAGGAGAACAGAAGGAGTACAAGTCTTTGAAGGACATCGTGAACTCTCCGTCTTCTTGGTTCCAATATTTTATTTCTAGAAATTTTATTGTAGTATAAGTAAATTGTAAATTAGAATTTGTAAATCATTGTAGAACTATTTGTAATTCTAGATTAAAATGGGTATGCTTGTTGTAGAGTTATTATGTAATTTAGAAATCAAAATTTCATAGTCGATACAATTTCATTACACAATTTTGGAAAATAGAGTTTGGGAGTTTGTTGTAGAAGTATGGTGTGCTCTGGGTTTAAATTTATATGATCGTCGCCAATTTTAAAATACAACCCATAATTCGATTTTGATTAATCTTTGTCAATTATTTTAAATCTGGATTTAGAAAATTATTGGGCTATTGCATTAGATAACATCTATGAAAACAAATTTTACATTGTCATTGTCAAGTATTGGAATTTATAGAAATTTAGAACTTAGTTTGGTTATGAAACGATCTAATTGTAAATCCAGAGTTTAGATGTTAAATTGGCCTCTATAAAAATTTAAATTTTAATTTGAAACCAAATTATCGTAATGTCATTTAACATCGGGTTGCAAATCTGATTTGAAAGTTTTTACCATCCCGGAAGTTTGAATTTAGTTGATCGTTGTATAACAAACTTGCAATTTAGAGAATTGAAATTTTCAATTAGATTGCTACATAACTTTTTTCATTCTGGAGGTCTCTGTCAAGTTTTGCAAATATCAGAAGGATTGGAATTCATAGACCATTGCTTGGATAATTTCCATTCCGGATTTTAAATTTGGTTTGGTAGTTATTGTAACATTCTGCTCTTGCGTGCACTGAGGGAACTTATTCTTTGAGGACACTTGCTTGCAAGTGATCCATATTATTCTACTATTGGGCATTTGATTATGATTATGAGGTGCTATGGATTGATGGCTTCTTATTTTGCTATATTGACATAGGTAGGTGATATTGACTCGATTTTCCTAAGTGTGCAAGATTTTGGACCTCAAGGATGCCGAGACATCGATGAAATCCCTTGGACTCCGGATCGAGTTGGGGCGTGGACTATTGGGGTTTGATTGTTGTATATATAGAATTTGTGCATCTGATTAGATGATATGATTATGGATATTATTTCTAAAATGATTTGTTGATGATGTAGGATGACAATAGCTTGTCGAATAGAATCACATGTGGAGTAGAGGGGTCACGCACGACTACCAAAGACGTTGAGGGAGAGGTGTGGACATCAGCCCTGCCACCGCCTAATAACACTCCCACTGTGGCTTGAACTATAGGTTAATGATTACCTAGTTCGAGAATACCCAAGATGTCGCGAGGGCAGACTGGGATAGTCGCTCATGATGATTCTAAGGGGCATGCAATAAGGCAGGGGCCTTATTCCTTAGAAGCCCTTAGTCTCCCACAAGATCACCTGGCAGAGTATTGGCTCCAGGGTTTTTTTGATGTCTACCAAGTTAGTCAAGAGGTGAGTGGCACCCTTGGAGCATGGAGTGCATCCTGAAGGGAACATTTTGCAAGGGAAACTGAGTGACGCAAGTGACACCCTTGGAGCACATAGTGCGTCTTGAGGGGCACGTCGTGCAAGAAAAATGGAAAGAGGCGAGTGGCACCCTTGGAGCACCAACTGCGTCCTGAAGGGAATGTCACGTTGTTAATTAATAAATGAATAAACCTAGATGGACTTAGAACGAATAACGTGATAAGAAAGATGTAAAAACAATTTCCCCTAATAAAATTTCGCCCAACCTCGAAAATTAAAATCTAGGTAAGTGATACTTGTGATAATATTTTTTATATTGATATAAAAATAAAAATAAAAATAAATAAACAATGATAATCATCATCATTAATCATGTGATAGAAGGGGGTAAGCGATTCAATTAATTTATAAAAAATCTTTTGGGGGGATAAAATTTAAAAAGGGGGAAAAAGGGGAAATAATTGTTTTGTTACATATGCTAATTAAAAAATTATTAATTAAAAATAAAAAGGGGAAAAAGGTAATTTTCTACACTTTCCAAAGTGAGTTTAAATGAAAAGGGAAAGAGGGAAATTTAAATGAATTAGGAAAGTAGGAAAAATCGGGAAACATAAGGAAAAACCAAAAAGACTAACTAGGTAAGGTATGTAGCATTTAAGAACTTTCTAAATTAAACTCAACTAGTAAATTAGTAAGGGGCAAGGTCATTAATTGGTGTAAGGGAATATGGGGACACCTAGGAGAAATTATAGGAATGGTTTTAGGTGGGTGAGAGAAATAGGAGTAATTAATTAATTAATGAAATTAATTTATGGTGCAATGAAGGGGATGGGTGACACATGTACGGGGAGGATTTTTATGAATTAAATTATTGAACATTAAATTAAATGGGATTTTGGGAAAGTAAATGACCTATAAACTCTATATAAAAGAGGGAGGAGGAGGAGGATGATGGATCTCTTCTGTTATGCGTAACACTACACTACAGAATTTCAGACTTGACTGACTTAGCTTGTGGGAGTTGGGATACCCAGCTCAGTGAGGAGTGGTAGCTCGGCCTTACGAGGCGAGATGGGATCTAGTTGATCTCTGGTTCAGTGTGCATGGCCCATTTGCAGCTCGGGGGGATAAGAGGGAAGAAGAGTACCCCTAGCATTGGCTGGGAGGTACTGATGAAGTCTCATCGGTCGACAAGCGGGAGCTGCACGGAGCGCACAGGACAATGACTTAAAGAAGACGACTTGGGATATGGTACACTTGCTTTTATTCTGCATGGTAGATTATTATTGACTTTACGCTTTCAATTCTGTACTTTTAATTGTGTAAAGAAGGTGTTGACTTAGCATTTTAAATGAGAACTAAATTTTCCCCATAGCCTTAAGCTCGCTGATTGATTTGATTCCCTTGGCTTTCAATCCTTGATGTTGTGACTGTCCTGTTGGTTTTAATTGATTTTATGAAGAGTTTATACCTGGTCTTCGTCCTCATCCCTAGTTCGTCAGTCCACGCCTGAGTCGGTCAAGAGCCGAATCAACGGTCATCACTTTGGTGCACAACAAAATATAGATACTAATGCCTTGATTTTTTGTGCGTGGATGATGTGCAAAGGATGTTTGTCCAGCTGTTTACCCCTATGGATTGTTCCTGGTTGATTGAATGTCTTGGGCCTTCTTGCGATTGAAAACCTATGTATATCGTTCCTCTTCATTCTCTACCATTCAATGACAACTTTTCTTTTTATTTTGACAGTGTTTTATTCCCACTTGAATGCCAACATTGATTTATATCGGGACCACATTTTCTTTAACTCTGCATTTTACCATTTACCGATCACATTTTACAAACCACTTGACCATGATTTACCCTTGTATAGTTAGTGAGTTACCCTCTTTTTGGAATACAACCTGCCATGCTTTAGACTGCACATTTATTTCATTATGACACCGTTATCAGTTCTTATTATTTTATGCATTCTCAGTTGATTGTGCATCTGCATATTTTTTTTTTATGTTAGCGTAATTACTGTTTGAAGGGCAGTGATTCTCCTGTGCGTTGGTGGTGTTTCTTTGTGTAATGGGGAGTTTTATTTGATAACGATTTTTCCACATAGTCGTTTATCATTTGTAGCCAGCGATTTCCTAAACACTGGATAGTGATTTCTCATACCTTAAGACGACAATTCCACATGCTTAAAAGACAACAAAACTGAATGCTTGTGACAATGATTTTACTTTGTTCTATGACACTGATTTTTAAATTCATAGTTATCTGATAGTTAGGTTATGGTTTGTATGGCGACAACCTTTATTTATTATATGACATAGATTTAAATCTATTAGTGATTTTAAATATAGAGAGTAGAGATCTCATACATCTAGATTGCAAGATCTTATTCTATGTATTATGTCAACAACATTTGGGCATTTCTTACTCAGAGATTTAGTAAATTTTTAGACAACGAATCTGTATTGCAGAGACCACGATTTCATATTTTAATACATAGTGATTTCACTCAATTTACCATGATTTCAATTTTACACAGTCAGGGTGCATTCGCCTTGATTACTCAACAATGTCTATCCAACGTTTACCATAAATGATTGTCGATTAATAGCCTGTTGTTGACAACCATTATTTTTTAGGTAGAAATGATTATGGGACAATGTTTTTAAGTGATAGCGAGTTCATCTTCGTGGGAATGACGATGTTTTGTTTAGGAAACGATTCGGTATAATAATTATGGCTCTCCTCTAGCTGTATCATGTTTAAAAAGAAGAAGAAGAGAGATTTACTATTAAACGCCTTTTCCTCACGCTTGGCCGTGTACCCTATGGCTCTCACCTTGCTGTGTAAGGCTATATTTACTCAAGATTAACCAGCAGGTTAAATTCAATTTTGTTTTAATTAATTTTTTTAGTTTACGATTAAGAATAGAATAACTGGGGCTCCGATTTCTGTGAGTCCATAATGGCGGGGCTTCTCAGGCCTCTCTTCATCTACATCCTCAAAGAAATGTTTCCTTGCAAGAATTGGCATCCTTGATTCTTCCATTCAAACTGGAATGGACCAATGCTCCATATTTTCTGAGAGGAATTCAAAAACTTAAAAATCTATTCTCAGTCTTCAGGTAGATGTTAAAGAGGTGAGGTTATTTATTAAAAGGGATTAAGTGAAACTGGTGAGTGAAAAATCTGCTTAATTATTATAATCTTAAAATTGTTAAAAAAATAAATGTAAAAGAAGTAACTATAACCTCACCAAGGCAAGAGCTCCTAAGAGTCTTTGTTAATGAGGAAAATTAGGATACTTAAGAAAAGTTTGGATTTATGTTTTAATAATAACGATTCAAGAAGTTTCACTAATTTCCATGAGAATTCACTTATATCGTTGTATGCATTAATCTGCCGAATAGTTCACCTTGTTACAAACAAATTTCATTATAGTCAAACACCAAAAACACTCATCCAATAGAGTTGTTGGTATTGAGTCACTCAATGTCCTATGGTGTAGGTGACCATTAAGGCTAGGTGTAAGGAAACATAATTTTACATAGTGTGGACATTAATAATTGACGAGCAAATAAATTAATCTTAGATTAAATAATAAAGACATCAAACTGAACCAATAGTGCTATTGGATTTTGGCAAATGAAAATCAAACCTTCGTTTTTGACTAAAAGGAAAATAGTTGGCATTGAACCAAAACTTTTAACAGAACCAAAATGCTCCCTGATTCATGTTAGCTAATGTTGATAGAACATAAAAGAAAGGGGGGGGGGGAATAAAATTAGGAATTGCACTTGATATGCATTGCATGTGATCGTAACGTTTGGGGCATCACAAAAGAACTTATTGTGTTGTTTGATTGTCGTAGCCATCTTGTTGACCTGTTTCTTGGGGGTGTAGGTGTAGTCTTCCTGTCAGTTATCACGACTCTTAACATGTTGGTTTTATCTTGAGTCTCTGGTCTAGATAGGTCATGTTGCGTTAGGGTTTATTATTGCACCTATCACTTGGGTATGGCATGATTCTTGATGAGGGTATCATGGTGTGCCTTATTGGATAGAGGAAAAAGATCACTTGGCCAGAGTCGGTGCTTCCCATGGTGGGTTTGTTGATCGTTGTAAGTTCATGTTGGCACTTGGGTTGTGATGCCTTCATGCATTGGGTTGCATGCCATAGAGGTTCTAGTTACTGGCCATTGAGGCTGTTATGTTGGGTTGGGGATGTTTTCCTTAGGCTTGTAGGCATTTTTGTGCTTGTGTCGGGTGGGTAGTCATTCCTTCCTTGATTCATGCATGTTTCTCCCGGTTTCTCTTGTACCTGTGCATGGAGTCGTAGTTGTCTAGTACCTGTTCAGTGGGTGTGGTGCCCACCATCAGATGTTTTATTAGCTATAATCGTTGTTGTCATCCCATTTAAAAAAAAAAAAATCACTTTTCTTCGCTTGTTGTCGTAACGGCAGGGGTCATTACATATGGTATTAGAGTGAGTTCAACCCTATGACTGTGGATCGCCAGTCTTTCCACTGCAGTAAACCCATGATTATTAACCCTTACGTTAATTAAAAACCTTAACGTGTCAATGTGGTGATCTCATTTAGAGGATGTCTGAGAGGTTCACAATGTGGTGTCGTGGAAGGAGGTGCGACGCCTCCAGAATTTCCCGCACCCTCGGAGTCGAACCCCCAAGGGAAAGGGAAAGTCCTTGGGATAGATTTGCTTGTTGTCAGGGATGATGAGGGTCTGACAAGGCCCTTCTAGGTAATGTCAAAGGGCCTTTATTTACCGTCGATACTGAGATGAGGCCAGGGAACCTGTACCCCTAAGGGTCCACAACGCGCCCTAGCTAGTACCGTTGGGATCCACTAAGAACTCGAGAGAGTTGAGTTCTCGAGTCCACGAGTGCCACGGAAGGTTGTGCCCTCGAGGCACATTTGTAAAGCAAGGCATTGTGCTTCACACTTCGCGATTATGACCTCCAACATGAAGGTCCACATGGTGGTCTTTCAATTGAAGTGGAGCACTCTTCTATGGTGAAGGGCGCTCCTGCCACATTTGAACATGGCCGTCAATGATGTGTCATGGGAATAGTTCAAGGAACAGTTCTGGAGAGGTATCATTTTGAGGAATTCCTTGAGCGTCATCTCAAAAAGTTTGATGCATCGTGACAAGGCAACTGCATGGTGCCTGAGTATGAGGCCCATTTTGGAGCTGCTTCGGTATGATCTGCACCAAATTACCTAGAAACTTAAGGTCAAGAAGTTCGAGTTGGCCTTATTGTTGGAATTAATCTTCTACTTCCGGTACCATGAATACTGGACCAAAGAAGGTGTGTTGGATTGTGGGGAGCCACATTACTAGAAGTACTTCCCAAAGGAAAAGGTCGGAGCATCTAGATTAGCCGGACCCACTACCATGGGAGTTTTGGGCAAGGCCCATCAGATTCATGTAGTGGCGAATAACTGCCAGGAAGAGCACCAATCGACTATGCTCAAGACGTCAGGTACCGTCACTGACTAGACCCTTAGTATTTGATAGATCTCGGTGCTAGTGAGAATTTCATTTCTGGTACAATGCTAAAAAGGATTAAGTTAAAGGCAGTTGAACAGGGTGAGTTTATTTTTGTAGAGATGGCTTCGGGATCCAAGTAGAAGGTTGGAGGAAGGGTTACAAGTTGTACCCTTAACCTGGGAGAGCTTGTCACTGAGGCCAACCTGTACGTCGCGATCTTAGGATATTATGACGTCGTGATCGGTATGGACTGGTTGGAATTGCATGAGGCGATACTCAACTGTAAGATGAAATGGTTGAGCTTGGTCGATGATGAGGGACAGAGATGCGAGATTGTAGGATAGAACTAGGGATTTTTCCTGACATTCATCTCTTCTTTGCAGCCATGAAAGAGCATGTTCAAGGGATGTAAGCTTTATGTGATCCTTGTGTTAAACGAGAAGGGAGTAGTGGAAGGTCTAGAACACCTTTCGGTGGTGAGAGAGTTTGCAGACATATTTCCAGAGGAGTTATCTGGGATGCCACTAGAGAGGGAATTGGAGTTTACCATAGACTTGAAATGGTGGATTGAACCAATAACAAGAATGCCTTATTGGATGTCGACCCCGTAGTTATAGGAGTTGAGAATTCAACTGAAGGAGTTGCTGGACTTGGGACTTATACGTCCAAGTGTGTCACCTCAGGGTGCGCCTGTTATTTTCATACGAAGGAAGGATGGGTCATGGAGACTCTGCATTAAATACCATTAATTGAACAAGGCAATGATCAAGAATGAGTGTCCACTGCCTTGGATTGATGATCTGTTCAATTAGATGAAGGGTGCAGTGGTGTTTTCCAAAGATCCACTTGAGATTAGGGTATCACTAGTTATGAATCAAGGAGGATGATGTCCCTAAGACCACCTTTAAGACGATGTTTGGTCATTATGAGTTTATTGTTTTACTGTTTGGACTAACAAACTCCCCGAGGGTATTTATGAGTTTGATGAACGGGGTGTTCCATGAGTACTTGGACAAGTTTGTCCAAGTATTCATTGACGATATTTTGATTTACTATTGGATGATGGAGGAGCATGAAGAGCACTTGTTCTTGGTACTACAGTGTCTGTGAGAGCTCACATTGTATGGGAAATTGTCCAATGCTCATTTTATCAATCAAATATTCACTACTTAGGGCATGCCATCTCCAATGAAAGTATCGTTGTGGATCCAGCAAGGGTCGAGGCTATTATGGAATGGCCTACACTGATGAATGTCTTGGAAGTGCGCAAATTCATAGGTTTAGCAGGATACTATTGACGGTTCATCAAGGGATTTTCGATGATAGAAAATACTATCACGAAATTGTAGAAGAAGATCAAGAAGTTTGTTTGGATCGAGAAATGTGCGGAGGAATTTCTGAGGCTCAAGGAGTTGTTGAAAATGACACCAATACTAAAGGTATGCACTGACACATCCAAGGAAGGCTAAGGCGGAGTCTTGATGCAAGACGATCGAGTGATCACTTACATTTCGAGGAAGTTGAGAAGGCATGAGGAGAACTGTGCGACTCACGATTGGGAGTTGTTAGCCATTGTATATTCCTTGAAGGTTTGGAGAAACTACCTTGTTGGACAAAAATTTGAATTAAATATGGACCACTGTGGAATACAACACATCTTTATGCAAATTGACTTGAACGCACAACAATGGCGTTGGTCAGAATTGATTAGCAAGTATGACTTCGAGATTACTTACAAAAGGAACCGTGAACTGAGTGGCAGATGTATTGAGTGGTAGGTGTTGCCTCTTCACACGAATCTACGTGAAAAGATTCTAACTTTACAACATGATGATGAATGGTACAAAGAGGTCAAGAATTTTATCGGACAAAACACAATGATGGTACCAAGATTTGAAGGATTTATGTTGGATGATGATGGACTACTGAGGTTTAAAAATCAAATTTACGTACCACCAAATGAAGAGTTGAGGATTTTGATCCTAATCAAGGCTCACAGAGCAGTGTACATGGCCCACCCAGGAGTCATGAAGTTGAGGGCGGACCTTAAACCCTTATTCTTCTGGAAGGGAATGAAGACAGACATAGTCAATTACGTGGCCAGATGTCTAGAATGTCAGTAGGTAAAGGCTGAACATAGACATCCAGCAACATTACTACAACCACACGCTATTCTGGAATTGAAATGGGAGGTTATTTCGATGGATTTCATTGTTGGATTTCCACTGAAGGCAAGGAGACACGACTCGATTTTTGTGGCAGTTGACACTTGGATGAAGAGTGTTCATTTATTCTTGTGCGTACGGCATATCAGGCACTTGACATAGCTAGGGTTTTCATTAGTGAGATTGTGAGGCTGCATGGCATACCTAAGAGGATTATATCCATTCGAGGATCTGTGTTTACTGGATGATTTTGAACTAGTTTCCAAGAGTCCTTGAGAACCCAACTTAACTTTAGTACTGTGTATCACCCAGAGACTGACGGGTAGACCAAATGAATGAACTGGACCTTAGAAGACATGTTATGCATGTACGTGATGTACCAACAAAAACATTGGGAAGAATTCTTGCCACTGGTAGAATTCTCTTATAACAACAATTACCGAAGCACCATTAAGATGGCACCTTTTGAGTTCTTTATGGGCCACCATGTCAGATGCCTTTGAGTTGGGATCAGTTTCAGGATAGGGTCCTGGTGGAATCAGAAGAAATCTAATAAATGGAAGATTAAGTGAAAACTATAAGACAAATGATTAAGGAAGCACAGGATCGACAGAAGAGTTATGTCGATGCCCATCGCGTCGACCATAGTTACGATGTGGTGATCGAGTATTTTTGTGGTGGAAACCGCATAAGAGTTCGAACAAGTTTAGGAGAAGGGGATTAACTATATTCTAGGTCCATGGCATCCTATGATATTGTGGAAAAGAGAGGCCCATGGCCTAATGAATAGCCTTTCCTGATTCTTGAGGCGTATGCACGATGTCTTTCACATCTCTGTTTGAGACTTTATGATTAGTGATCCTACACATGTTTTGACTTGAGCACCTTGTGGGTGTCGGATGAGGGTGCGCACATGGCTCAGCTGATCCGCATCCTGGAACATCGCATTCGACAGCTTCGACATCGAACAATGGATCAGGTCAAGGTGAAGTGGGACAACTATAGTCTGCACTCGACAACCTGGGAGGACTTATGTTTAAATGAAAAGAAAAAGGGGAAAAAGATAATTTTCTACACTTGCCAAATTGAGTTTAAATGAAAAGGGAAAGAGGGAAATTTAAAAGAATTAGGAAAGTATGAAAAAGAGGGAAACATAAGGAAAAAGCATAAAGACTAACTACATAAGGTATCTAGCATTTAATAACTTTTTAAATTAAACTCAACTAGTAAATTAGTAAGGGGGAAGGTCATTAGTTGGTGTAAGGGAATATGGGGACACCTAGGAGTGATTCTTGGAATGTTTTTAGGTGGGTGAGGGAAATAAGAGTAATTAATTAATTAATGAAATTAATTTATGGTGCAATGAAGGGGATGGGTGACACATGTACGAAGAAGATTTTTATGAATCAAATTATTGAAAATTAAATTAAATGGGATTTTGGGAAAGTAAATGACCTAGAAACTCTATATAAAGGAGGGAGGAGGAGGATGATGTATCTATTGTATTATGCGTAATGTTATGCTGTAGAATTTCAGACATGACTGACTTAGCTTGTGGAAGTTGGGATACCCAGCTCGGTGAGGAGTGGTAGCTCAACCTTGCGAGGTGAGCTGGGAGCTAGCTGATCTCTTGTTCAGTGTGCATGGCCCATTTGCGGCTCGAGGGGATAAGGGGGAAGAAGAGTACCCCTAGCATTGGCTGAGAGGTACTGTTGTGGGGAAATTGCACCCTACAGACTAACAAGCTAGGGCTTAAACTTGCATGCAGATCATGACCCTTAAGAAATTACTTTTAACCTTCTACCCCAAACCTAAAACCCTTTTTCACATGCAAACATGGAAAGAACCAACTAACCTTTTTATCGACGGTTGGTGTAGATCCTCCGTTGCGCTTTATCCCCTTGATTCTACTGCTCCTTCCAAAAATCGATCCTGCAATCAAGACAAAACTACGCATGCATGCTACTGTTCTACTAGAGGGTTAGAGATTAAGCATAAATCAAATACAACATATAAGATTCTTGCATTTGGGACGGGAAAAGTATCTTTTTATTAATCTCAAGATGAATCAACTTACAATG
>JZKD02S2407277.1:290028-305241 GCA_000966675.3 Picea glauca
GACACTGGCGGATAGAGAGACGCAGGTCTCAGGACATCGTGGTCTCAGCTCGGGGGTGGCTAGTGGTAAATCCATTAGGATTCACTATGCCTACGGTTGGGTGGAAACGAGCACCCCTCTCAGCAGTCGCTTCCATTGCTGAACTTACTTCTGATAAGTGTTTTGCTCATATTACATATTGAATTTATATGATGTTACATATGTTCATAGACTTGTGGAATTGTACATGTTTTCCTGAGTAGGAATGTCTGTGAAGTAATTGATGATAAGGAGTAGATATTAGCTCCTAGAACTGTGAAATTGTAAAGGATTGCAGCACGAGAGTGTTCGCGTAATGTTTGATATGAATAAGTTGATATATGCTTATCACAGGATACCATGCACGACGTATGTTGATAAAATGAAGCCAATCATGCCCAGCCATTCTCGGGAAGTTGTCTTCCTTTATCCGCTTCCAAAAATGCCCCGGTAAGGATCTCTTCACAGAGATTTCCTCTTTGGAAAGGTTCACTAAGAACCCAGAACAAGGACTCAAACGCACAGGCCTTATTAACCCTGTACGAGGAGGGACGATCCTATTAAGTTTCCAATATAGTAGTGTTGTGAGATGTAATAAGTCTACAGAAGAGATCTCGTCGGAGGACCCATAGTCCTTCATGACCGTTAGATTGACGGAAGTAACGAAGGCGTTACCTACCTTTCCCCCTTTGTCCTCTACCATCGTGAGCAACGAGAAATTGGGATTGTAAAATCCAAAGACCCAAAAGAACGAATATCGACCGTTAGATCTCGGTCCAATTACCCGTCAGCCATTGGGTCTGGAGAAGCTGCACAGGGGTTAAGCGTAGGGGTAGGCATGCGAGGAAGAGATCTGAGCCATCAGATCTGGAGCAGAAATCCTATAAGCCGTTGGATCGAGAGGAGTTTCACGGAGTATAACTTCTGGAAGGAGAGCGTGCAGGAGAAATGACCTGAACCATCGGATCTTAGATCATAGTTCCGACAACCGTTGATCTCAGAAGGACACGTGTCAACATCCCGAAGAAGTCATCGGGACAACAGGTTCATCGGGGTTTTGTCGAGTCTGAGAATCAAGGCCTTGTGGTTCTCAAAATCCCGAGAACAGATCCTAACCGTTGATCTCGGCTAGACACGTGTCAGCGTTCTGGAGAGTCGGAGTTTGGCATATCGGGGATTTCAAATACATAGAACTCTTGCCACCCAGAATCGCGATCTACGATTTACTGATAAGATTGGAGTCGTCCATCCGAGGGACAGGTGTCGGAGATCAAGGCGCTATCGGAGTTTGGCCTATCGAAAAATCGGAGTTCTCGAGGCCATGAGGACCAAGACATCACAAGACCCGAAACCCCGAGAATCAATCCGGGCCGTTCGTCTGCGAGGACAGATGGCAAGGGATTGGGCGCCGTCGGGGTTTGTTCATCGAGAGTTTTGATGGTAAGGATAGTGTGCAACAGGAAATCGCGATCCGCGATTTCCCGATGGGATCAACACCGTCCAAACAGTAGGGACACGTGGCGATAGATCCCAGAAAGTCGGAGTTCAGCAAATCGGGAATCGGTGTATCGGGGACTTCAAGGACATGAAACCCTTACATTACAAAACCGCGATATGTGAAATCCCGATACCATTATGAACCGTTGATACAAGGGACACGTGGCATGCATCCGGAGAGAGTCGGAGATCGGGATATCGTGAGCCCCGGGTATAGGTGTTTTGTGTCATCGCAAATGCAGAAACCCCGATGGGAGGTTATACGGCGGTGGTCCTAGGGTAAATGGTCACATGGGCTATTGTATAGCCTAGAGGGCTAATGCATTAGGGGCATATCGGGGATCAGAGAGTCGCGAGTTCTGAGGACTCATTAATTACGACATCGAAAATCCCGAAACTCCGATAGGAGTAGCCCCGAAAGAAGGTAAGACCACAGTCGTAAAGGCAGTGAATCCCAGGCTTGGCCTAGGGAGCTAATGCGTAAGGAGGATCACGAGTTATGGGGGGGGGAAATGAATTTTGACATTAGAAACCCCGAATCCCGATATTTGAACCAGGGATTGGCACTTCGCTAATAAGGGTTTCTGGAGATTTCCCATTGTGGGAGTTTAACCCCAAAATTTTTAAAAATAATGATAGTGGGTGTGTTACAAGTTTCCATGGACTGGCTAGTTTCTCCAGAAAATTCATTCAGAATTTTAGTGGAATTAGCGCCGCAATGATGGAAACAGTAAAGAAGTGGCATAAAGTCTTTCATTGGATAGCCGAGGCTGAAAGGAGCTTCAATCTGTTGAAGCAGAAGATCACAGAGCAACCAGTGTTAGTGTTGCCCGATTTCCAGAAAACCTTCCAAGTGAAGTGTGATGCCAGCGGATATGCTGTTGGAGGGGTCTTAAGTCAGGATGACAGACCTGTGGCATACTTCAGCAAGAAGCTGGATGATGCGAAGCTGAAATACTCCACATATGATAAAGAGTTCTATGCCATCATACAGGCATTGAAGAAGTGGAGGCATTACTTAATACCCAAGGAGTTCGTTTTGTACAGCGATAATCATGCATTGTAATTCATAAGTCAATAGGAGAAGTTGAATCAAAAGCATGCGAAATGGGTAGAGTACATGCAGAATTTTACATTTGTGATCAAGCACATTTCAGGAACTGCTAACAAAGTGGTTGATGCCTTGAGTAGGAAATGTTTGTTGTTGCAGGAGTTCAGGATCAAGACGTTGGGTTTTGAAAACCTAAAGGATATGTATGTAGGGGATGCAGATTTCGGGGAAGCTTATGAAGCAGTTGAGAACCCAGTTCTCAGGGATCGGAGCCCTTGGATAGATTTCTTGATCCAGGATGGTTTGCTGTTCAGAGGCAATCAACTATGCATTCCAGATTGCTCTATGAGGGAGAATTTGATGAAAGAAAGGCACAGTGGGGGCTTAACAGGTCACTTTGGGCATGATAAGACACTCGCCAAGCTCAGTGAATCATATTATTGGCTTGGCATGAGCGCAGATGTTAAACGATTTGTTGACCGATGCAGGATTTGTCAACACGCAAAAGGACGAAAGCAGAATGCTGGGTTATATCAACCACTGCCTATACCTGAGAGGCCATGGGAAGCCATTAGCATGGATTTTGTTCTGGGATTGCCGAAAACTCAGAGAGGTGTTGATTCCATCTTTGTGGTGGTAGACAGGTTCTCGAAGATGGCACATTTTATTCCGTGTCATAAGACTAGCGATGCGACCCACATCGCAAATTTGTTTTTCAAAGAAATTGTCAGATTGCATGGATTGCCGAGAAGCATAGTCTCAGACAGGGATACGAAGTTCATAGGTCACTTTTGGAGGACGCTATGGAAGAATATGGGGACTAATTTGGCTTTTATCTCAGCATACCATCCGCAGACAGATGGATATACCGAGGTGGTAAACAGAAGCCTTGGAGACTTATTGAGGAGCCTGGTGATAGAGCACCACACCAGTTGGGATCAGATCTTACCATAGGTAGAATTTGCGTACAACGATTCGGTGAATCAGAGTATAGGTAAGAGTCCGTTCCAGATTTTGTATGGGACACAACTGAGAGGAGTTTCTGAGCTCAGGGAGTCAGGACAGGCTGAAACTAGCAGCACTCATGCTGAAGAATTCGCTGAGGCAATGCAAGAACTTCACGCGGAAGTGAAGCAGCGAATACAGAAGTCCAATCAGGAGTACAAGCGCAGAGCCGATCAGAGGAAGAGACAACTTTAGTTCAAAGTTGGAGACATGGTTCTGGCGCACTTAAGGAAGGAGAGGTTCCCAAGGGGAACATACAACAAACTTAAAATGAAGAAGATCAAGCCGTGCAGAGTCCTGAAGAAATTCAGGGAAAATGCATATGAAATTGAGTTGCCAGAGGGAATCAGGATATCTTCGATTTTTAACATTTCAGATTTATACCCATACAGGGCTACAGAAACAGACACTGGAAGTGATGAGGAACTAGTGATCCAATGGCAGAAGCAATTACCAGTAGCCGAGAAGCCTCAGATGGAGCGCATATTGGACAAGCGAGAAGGAAAGAAGACCAGGAGAAAGCAGTATTTTGAATACCTGGTGAAGTGGAAGAATCACCCAGTGGAGGATACCAACTGGGAAACAGAAGTAGTGATACAAAAGCATGGGCAGACTGTGCAGGATCTCATGGATAGGAGCCCATGAAATATTTCAAGCCGAGGAGTATATGATGCAGGAGCATCCACACCTCAGCAAGCGAACCCACGCGTGGAGAAAGAGAGAATGGCTGGACAGCGCCAGCACATACATTTTTGAATTGCTTTGAAGATTGTTGCGCCGACCTTTTATAAAGGCATTCAAAAGAAGTGCACTTGTATTGTATTGTAGATAAGGAGGCATTTAATAGTTTTAATGCTGTTAGATAGGAATTAATTGTAGATTTGATAGTTTCAGCTCTCGAGAGGGAAAAACGGATATAGACACCCTCCTTTGTATTATTGTATGATTCAGAATCATTCATTCATAGAGGAGCAAGAAGGGAGAGAGAAAATCAGAGAACTTATGGAGAGCCCTCATGTACAGATTGGATTAATAGAAAGAGCTTTTGATTCAATTCATGACTGGTGTTGTTTCTCTGTGTATGTGCTTATGTGCTTGTGAATGGTTGTTTTCCTTGTATGCATTTACTTTGAATATGCTATGTAGGTGATTTCAGGGTGTGATTGAAGTCTGAGAGAAGGAGAATAAGTTTCAATTGTTTCTCTATCTGAGCCGAGAGATTCCTGCATAGAGTGCAGTTGAATTCCTCCGTATAGAGTACGTTGAGGAGGCTAGACGGTTAAACTGTATTCTCATCTTCCCATAAGTTGAATTGGGTCATCAAAGTCATGCAGGAGAAGTACATGCTGAAATAGAAATTTCAGTAGTTTGTCTGAGCAAGCAAGGCAAGGATTGTTGTTGCTACAAGAGAACAGGATCCAAAAGACTTCAACACTGTTGAGAGTTGTTTAAGGTCGAGCACAGGGAATGTGTGCGAAAGATCTTTGAGGGAGTCAGAGTCTACAAGTTTAGGAGGAATATTCTCTATCGTAAGCGCCGTGGAAGTAGACCCAGGAGATATTCGAACCAAGATAATCCGTGGAGTGGAGGAATCCTCAAGGAGGATAATCGACGGCCAGGGATCGCTGTGGAAAATCGTGAAGTCCCGCAGACCGTCGGATCTGGGAAAAGTAGCAAGGCATTTAACCCTCAAGCGCAGGTAGAACCCATTTGCCATCGTGTATCGAGATATCGGGTTTGGTGAGTGCAAGAGTTGCATGCACGTCGAAATCGCGAGTCGCGATTTCCCGATTCAATCGGAGCCATCGATCGCTTGGTGGACAGGTGACATGAATCTAGAGAATCAGGGTTTCGATTCAGGATTTTCCAAATGCAAAGGATTCGCGACAGTTGAAATCGCGATCCCGCGATTTTCGATCAAGTAAAGGAAGGAGGTGACATGGCACGGGATTAGCGCACGTGCCTATCGACATTCGGAGTTTAGTGGCGCAAGGGTAAAGAGACATCACACTCGTCGATTTCCCAATAGGGAAAACCCCGACAGGACTGAGTCGTTGACCATTGACCATCGGGGTTCGGGATTTGGAATTGCACGAGAATGTGCACACAGAAATCGCAAAATCGCGAGGGTCTATTTCCCGATTTACGAAGGGGAGATCGCTGAAGGATTTACTTTGGGTAACTCCCGAGGGGAGTTGGAAGAGCTTGGACTCTTCAGGCCTGAGAGAGAGAGAGAAGGTCCTGGTGGAGCGGCTATTCGCTGAGGGACAGTTGCGTCAGATAACAAGATCAAAACGTTGGAAGAACTGGTCCTCAAGATCGGATATGATCCCTCAAATGTGAAATCAGTGGAGGAGATGGTCAAGAAGAAAAATGTTGATATAGAATCTCTGAGGAAACAATTGAAGCTGCCACCAACTGTAGACTCACAGGCAAAGGAAATATCAGAGACAGAAGGAGAAAAATATGAGATGCTTAAGCTAATCATGGAACAGAATGCACAACTGAAGGAAATGGAAGCAGAATTGGAGAAACTAGTGAAAGAGAAGGAGTAGTCAAAACCCATGGAATTCATCCCATTGAGCATAGTTCCACTCATAGGAGTGAGCACAACGTCCGTAGCATAAATTCCATTGGCAACTCCACTGACAACACTGGAGAAGACTGTTGAGTTGGCTAAATCCATGGAAAAGATGAATCTGCAAGAGACAAAGATTAGAAGACTCAAAAAGGATATTGATAACCTCCAGGAACTCAAATCTCCCTACCAAACCATCTACTCCAAGGAAAAACAAACGTCGGACCAACTCAAATAGGAATTACACCAGCTTCAGAAGCAAATAGTGGTGGGCAAAACACTTGCTGAAGTCAAAGAAAGTGTCTGGGAAGACATCACCAAGTCTATGAATGAAATCTGACTGATGATACAAATTATGTTCTAGAAAAATGAGCTGGTACAGAGAAGTAAGAAGGCTATTGAGAAGATAAGAGTAGAACTGGGAGAGATTCCTACAGAAGAAACTGAGATCATCAAGTTCCTGAATTCCAAAACCAGAGAAGAGCTTGAAGATTTGAAAATTGAAGATAGGACAGAGACCATCCTTGAGGTCAAGAGGGTCTTGACCAAGAGAGGACTGATGCTACAACTAGAGGAAAAGGTCCAAACCATGGACATAGGAGTGCAAATATTCTTCAGTAAGATCGAAGCTCTGCAGAAGAAAGGTCTTCCAGGTTTGAGAGTTATAAACGAAAAATTGATGACATTATTCGATTATAAAAAGAGACTAGCCACTGTGGCTAAGGATAGCTCAAAGTTATCAGGGATTCAAGCAAGTATCACTAGCAAGGCATTCTTGGATGCTTTACAGTTGGACATCAACATACAACATGAGATCCGGTACATCTTCATCATCAAGCCAACTTTTCCTAAGTACACAGAGATGGATGAAGTATACCAAAGATTACTCAAAGTCATCGTTCCCAGTCACCTTCGATGGGAAGAGCTTTGTAATCTGATCGGGTAGTTGATGAGTTGTCCAAGCCCAGTCAACTATCCTGTCAGACGAGGTCATGTAGAGACCTCACCAATGGTTCACCTAGAAAACAACATGACGTTTCGACACATCATGAAACAGTTTCCTAGATTTTTGTAGTTTGTTAAGTTAGTTAGCTAAAAATAGATTTACCACGTCCTAATCTTTAATGACAGGATCATTTGTAATTTTTATTATAAATACTTCACACTTCGAAGTATTGAGGGTTGAGATTTATGCCCCGCTAGCTACAAGACTGTAACATTTTTTTAAAGAGATCTTCCATTAATACAAAGAGACATTTCACAATATTCTTGCGTGTTATTTATTGGTGATGTTTTCTCTCCTCTGTTAAATGTTCTTATTGCTCAGTTATCATATTGTTTTCTAAATCTAATCTTTGAAAGTAACAAACGTTGCAGTATTTATCTTTGTATACCTTATTTATGACTTTGAAAGATTTTAATGTTCATTTTCTGATATTACAGTGAAGAAATTCTTAACTGCTTCTTTACTTTAATTGATGTTCTCATCTTTTCTGCTATTCATCATTTTTTACTGCTAAAGAATCCAATGAATGCATTATCTTTCCCTGGGAAAAATATCTTTCATTTTCTGGTTTAGATTTGTATCTCAAAATACATACCCCATAACCCAATGGATGTGTAAACTCTCTCATCCAACTTAACGAAAACGACAACAAACAAATCAAACATATCTTATTCAACTAGCCTAATATCTTAAATACTGAAACATATCTAAATCATACAGAGAGATCCCTCTCTGAAGTTGGTAGGGCTAGATTCCAGTTTCAAAGTGGTTGGATAAAGTTACGTCATGTAGATTTCTTTCTTTTCTGACAACCTCTAGGAAATTTATGAAGTGTTAACATAGTGGCGACCGTACTGGGGAACGAACTGAACAAGTTTTAACCCCACATTTTATTTTCCCTAGAAGAAAATTTTGATTCTGAAAAAATTGCAAATATAAGAAAGAAATAACGTTTAGAGGTTGTTAAAATCTTGTACATATTATTTTCAGACTCATAAAACTAATATATATATATATATATATATATATATATATATATATATATATATATATATAGATATATATATCGAAAGGAAGTCTGGCTCCAAAAAGAGTTTATACTCAAGCTAACCCAGACCCAGAACCTGCAATAGCAACTGATAATCCAGAACAGTTACTCAGGAAAAGGACCATTGCAGAAGGTTCAGTAAGTCATAGTCCCCTTCAGAGGTCCCCTTATCTTCCAGAGGAGCTTGTTTCCCTTCAAGACTTAGACTTAGACATGGTTTTTGAACAAATCTTGTTTAGAACCAAATCTGATAGCTTTGTGGATCAAATCATTTTAGATCCAACCGTCCTGCAACCATGGACCCCTGAAATACTATCTCCCACTGCAAATCTTCAAACCACCCACTCTGTGCCAGCTAGCCCCTCCTCATCGTCGTCTTCTATCACCACCCCACTTATCATTCAGGTTGTTGTCCCGCCTCCTCCACCTATCATGGTAGCCAGATATGCTCTCTTGGTGTTGGTCGCACCTCTACATGCTATGCCCCAAGATTATCAAACGAGACTTCCTCGGTTAGATGGTATAGGAACCTTGAATGCACAACAACATGTGGATAAAATGAATGACTATTTTGACCTACAGGAAGTAGATGAAGCTGAAGTTCAAATGAGATTGTTTGCGCAGAGTTTGACAGGTGACATTAAGAAATGGTGTAAAGTCTTACGTGCTGCCTCAGTGCTCGACCTTACAATGTTTCAAAGAAGTTTTCTAGACAGATGGGAGGTAAAGAAAAATCCTCTCCAGATCTTGTCAGAATACGAAAACATCAGAAGAAATCAAGGTGAGATAGTACAAGATTACTACACCCATTTTAACAATCTGTACAATGCAATTCCAACCGATATTAAACCTCCACAAGGTTTAGCATTGATAAAATTCCTTGATGGTTTTGATGTTGATATGTCATATCAATTAAGGGAAAGAAAATCCACCACCCTGGTGGACATGCAAAAAAGCGCAATAAGTGTGGAGGCCAACCTATTGGCAAAAGGGGCATGACAGAGGATGGAGAGGAGAGTCACAATTAAAGAGGAACCTTCCACATCTTCTTCTAATTCCAAGTTGGATTCCTTAGCCAGAGAAATGGAAAGAATGATGGAGAGACTTACTGTGTCTGAAAGAAACCCTCCCAGAGAAAACCAACCAACTCCTCAAATTCAGAATCCTAACTTCAGAAGAAACGCTCCTCAAATTAGGCAGAGAGATCCTAGGGATCAAAGAGAACAGAGAGGTCATGATCAATAGATTAGACTGCCCCTATAGTAAAATTATGCCAAGGAAGGAGAATAAGTAATTGAAGAACTGGAGGATACACACATAAATCTCATGGGCCTTCACGATAACGAAGCAATTTTCCTCACCCAGGAAGAGCAATAACTTTTTCTTCTTTCTCAAACAAAGGTGAGTGAAGAAGATGAAGATACCGAACAACAGGCATTTGAAAATTCCATTATGGAGGTACACTGACAGTACAATCTGCGAAGTAAAAAGACAGATAGAAGTTCCCCAAAAAAGGTAACCGAAACGAAGAAGATAGTCGAAACCAAGAAATCCCCCGAGCCTTACCAAGAAGATCCCTGAGAAAGGTAATGTTGAAGTTTCAGTAAAAAGAAACCTTACCAATTTGAAAAGATCATCGCAGACTGAGGTTTCATCAACCAACCCACCAAATACTTCTACCCAGAAGACTATGGTGGACAAATTAGAATTGCAGAGCCAAAGAAGAGCACCTACTCCTTTTAGCCTCGAAGGGGAATTAGCCAAAGTGAAAATTCCCATTCCTCTTTTCGAGTTGATGAGTAAGGATGCTTACCGATCGCAGGTGATCAAAGCATTAAGTATTGAACCTGATGTAGGCACGGAGGCCTTAACTGTTGGATCGATGAATCATTCAGATACTGTAAACCTTACCGATGATCAACTTGAACTCCTGTTCGGACCTGAAGTTGATGGTCAGACCGAAAATTGTGCTGTCACTCCTTTTTACATCAGCCTTAATATACACGACCTAATTTTGCATAATGCTATGTTAGATTTGGGTGCATCCCATAATTTGATGCCTAAACCAGTGATGGAAAAACTGGGACTCGAGGTCACCAGACCTTACAAGGACTTACACTCTTTTGACTCCAGCAATGTCAGATGTATCGGTTTGATCAAGGAATTATGTATCACCCTGGTTCATATTCCCACAAAAAGCATGGTAATGGATGTTGTGGTCACAGACATTCCCCCAAAATATGGTATGTTGTTGTCCTGGTCTTGGGGGGCCAAGTTGAAAGGTACTTTGTAGTTGGATATGTTGTATGCCACCGTCCCAGTTTTTGGGCAATAGAGAAGACTATACAAAGAAACGTTGATGAAATACATGGTTAGTAGCCAAGAAAAGCCACATAATTATCCCCTGTACTCTGCACATTCTGACCTAGATTCCTTTATCCTATATAATGATGGAGATATAGGAGAACAAATCACTCAGCTGGAAGAAAATACATCTAGTCCGAATGAAGGCCAAGAAATCACCGAGGCAAAAAGAAAGAAAAATGTGATATCTGAAGAATTACCAATAGATTTTTGGAGCATGGAATTTGATGTTGTTGTAAGGAAAGACGGAGCTGGAGTAGGAGTTTGGTTGCACAATCACAAATCCAGGTATTTGGAAAACCATTCTTATAAACTGAATTTTCAATGCACTAACAACATAGCTGAGTACGAAGCTTTGATGCTCAGTCTGAAACTACTGAAGAAGGTTGGTGCCAAACAAATCATGGTAAGGGGAGATTCCGAATTAATTATCAAACAAATTAAAGGTGATTATGTAGCAAAACATCCCCGTCTTAGAGCTTATAGGAATGTTGTTCTGGATGCCCCTAAATGTTTCACTGAAGTTGATTTGCAGGTGATGCCCAGGGGACAGAATATTTTAGCACATGGATTAGCTACGTTAGCAGCCACATGCAAGATACCTTTTCGTTCCACTTGCCCATACACAGTGGAGGTGAAGTGCAGACCGACTGTCCCAGAGAACATCAAATACTGGCAGGTATTTGGTAATGATGATCAAATTGAAGATTTTCTACAATGTAAAAATGTTTTCGAGTGTACAAACATAGACTTAGAAAATGAGGATGAAAATGTAAATAGATCTGATTTTGGAAAGGATAGTGTAAATAAGATAGATTCAGGAGAGTTACGTGAAGATGAGATAGAATCTAATTTTTTTCATTTAAAGAGTAATGTTTTACCTAGGGGTTTAGTTCCTTTAGAAGACCTATTTGATTTTAATGATGTAGCTAAAAAACCGAAAATCAAATCCAGTGGTCAAGAAGTAAAAGATTGTAATATAGGAACAGAAGAGAAACCCAAGATGGTAAAACTTTCCAAATCATTACCCCCTGAGTAGAAACTCAAGTACATTGAGATTTTCAAGGAATATTCATACGTATTTTCCTGGGGTTACAAGGACTTGAAATCTTATGACGCCAGCATCATACAACATAGGATTCCGATAAAAGAAAATCAAAAACCTTTCAGAAAGAAACTTAGGAGAATCAATCCCAAGTTACTTCCCCTGATAGAAAAAGAAATCAAAAAGATGTATGATGATAAAATCATAGTTCCATTACGATTTTCAAAATGGGTTTCAAATCTGGTCCCAACCCGAAAGAAATCCGGGGAAAATAGGCTTTGCATTGATTTCCAAAATCTGAACAAGGTCTGTCTAAAGGACAACTACCCATTGCCAATAATGGACCACATATTATAAAAGGTAGTTGGATCCAGTCGAATCTCCTTACTGGATGGGTTCTCAGGTTATAACCTGGTTCTCATTCACCTAGATGACCAGGAGAAAATAGCTTTCAAAACACCATGGGGTACTTTCATGTATGTAAAAATTCCTTTCAGGTTGATGAACGTTGGGGCCACTTTATAGAGAGTGATGGACATCGCTTTTGTGGAAGAACTTGGCAAATTTATTGTCATCTATCTGGACGACATAACTGTTTTTTCCCAATCTAATGATGAACACTTACGACATCTCAGACGAGTGTTTGAGAAATGCAGGAAATTTGGGATTTATTTGAATCCTAAGAAGAGCCTTTTCAGATTAGAGGAAGGTAAACTGCTAGGGCACATAATCTCTAAGGACAGAATTAAGATAGACCCCAGCAGAATCGAGGCCATTCATGAATTAGAACACCCAAGAAATATCAAAGAGTTACAGTCTTTCATTAGAAAAATAAACTTTCTGCAAAGGTTCATACCTAACCTGGCTAAGCTTCTTAGGAACATCAAAAACATGTTAAAAAAGGACACAAAAATAAAATGGGACACTGAGTCCAAGCAGTCTTTTGAACAAGTCAAACATGCACTCACACAGGATCCAGTCTTGATCAGTCCTAACTTCACCAAATATTTTTATCTTTTTTCTTTCACTTCTAAACATACCATTGCAGCAGTATTACTACAGACAAACAATGAAGGGTATGAACAACCCATAGCCTTTTTCAGTAAAGCTTTAAGAGATGCTGCTTTGAATTATAAAATTATGGAGAAATAAAATTTTGCCTTCGTGAAAGCCATAAAAGATTTTAGAGTACATATTCTCCATTCCCACACCATTGCATATGTTCTAAATGCGGTAGTAAAAGACATTTTAACCCAGGACAATCCGGATGGCTGAAGAGGAAAATGGATTGCTATCATTCTAGAGTATGACATAGAGATTAATCCTACTAAACTGATTAAAGGTCAAGGTTTAGCAAAGTTAATGGCTGAATCAAATTTCCATGCTCTTGACATTAATTTCTTTGCTGCAGTAGATGAACAGGGTGAGCAGGCGACTCCAAGTGTGAAAGAGGTATTTTTGAACTCTCCATGGTACGCAGACCTGATATTTGTTTTTCATAACTTACAAGCTCCCCCTGGTCTGACCAAAACTAAATCTAGGTTTTTGAAATTGAAAGCATTAAATTTTTTCATTCTAGAAGGCAATCTATATTGGAAGGATCTTGGAGGTATTTTGCTAAATTGTCTATTGAAGGATGAAGCTGACAAAGTATTGCAGGATTTTCATGCAGGAGACTGTGGTGGTCATCTAAGCTGGAAGACCATAGCTAATAAAATTATCAGAGCCGGGTTCTATTGGCCTACACTATTCACTGATGTGCATCATAAAGTGAATTCATGTCATAAATGTTAGGTGTTCGAGGGAAAAAAGAAACTTCTTCCTTTGCTCCTGAAACCAATCTTCGTTGAAGCTCCTTTCCAACAATGGGGATTATAATTCATCATAGAAATACATCCTCCCTCTTCGGGCCAACACAGGTGGATTCTTACTACTACGAATTATTTTACAAAATGGATCGAAGTTGTACCAAGCAGGCAAGCTACTGATTTTGTCATTATTAAATTTCTTGAAAATAATATCTTGTCTCGTTTTGGATGTCCTAGAAATATTATAACTGACAATGCAACTACTTTTTGATCTAAGAAGCTCATAGATTTTTGTAACCAGTATCATATTGGTTTGGGACATTCCACAACTTATTATCCTTAGGGAAATGGGTTGGTAGAATCATCGAATAAAACCCTGATAAACATTATCAAGAATACTTTGCAAGAAAACAAAAAGTCGTGGCATAACAAGCTGGTTTTCACACTGTGGGCTGACAAACTGACCACCAAAAGGTCAATTGGTATGTCACCATATCAACTGGTCTATGGAACAGAAGCGGTTTTTCCCACTTTCTTAGGAGTTCCTGTCATGAAATTGGTGCAAGACATGCAATTCGAGCCAAACAACTCCCAAAGAAGGATAAACCAGATGATCCATTTGCAAAAATCTAGAGAAGAAGTATACAACAAGACTCAGGTAGTCCAAGAAAGCATTAAGAAGATCTTTGACAAAAGAACCAAAGAAGATGACTTTGAGCTAGGTGACTTGGTTCTGAGATGGGATTCCTGAAATGAAGACAAGGGAAAGCATGGAAAATTTGACAGTCTATGGAAGGGACCATACATGATTCAATCATTAAGAGGAAATAATGCCTTCTTGCTTAACAACAGTGATGGGATAGATCCGCCAGGACTTGTAAATGGCAGAATGATGAAGCATTATTCACCGCCTCAGTAGGGACTTGAAGTCACACTTTTCCATTGTACAAACCACTTTCATTTCACTTGCAATTTTCTGAGTGAATAACTTTGATCATATGGTTGAAGCCCGTAGAGAAGGCCCTAAGCCACTGAACATTGTCTTCCAATTTTCAAAATAAAACCAGTCAAGCAATAGAGGCAACTATTGAGAAAAAGTTTTAGAACATCAGGAATCAGGATTCTTGGCACTTCACAAGGAAAGTACCATCCCCAGGTGGAGCCGCTGTTATAACCCTATAATTTATAGGATCAACTAGTGACTGGAAATGTTATCTCTTTAGTGTTTTTGTTTGTCAAATGATTTTTCATTCTGCAAATAATTTGAGAAAAAAGAAAGAAAAAGGAAAGAAAAAGAAAAGAAAAAGAATAAAAGAGGGCATAAAAGAAATTCAATAGAGCCCCATGCAATAACAATGACTTGGTCCATACCTTTCAAGCATGGCCAAGTTATTTTAAATTGATGTTGATAGGAGTAGTGAATAAGCCTGGCTGAACTGTTTAATCTTAGCCAGGTGATTTAGTTTAGTTAGTGAATAAATTTGACCAAACTGCCTAATCCTGGTCAGATAACCCTGGGCTAATTGTCATAGATGATTAGGTTAGAGCGTAGGGTAGTTTGCTTTATCTCAATACAACAAGTGTGATGATTGATGTTGAACCATACCTTTGATGTTGGAAGCTTTGATGTCTAACCCCTTGGTGATAAAACATGGAAAATCTTGGGAAAACCCATGATATGCACTTATCCTAATTTTTTAGAACACATATGCCTTTGCACTCAAAATTAATCACAACGCATGTATAAATGGTTCAGATGGTCATGCTCAGATATACGGTTGACAAGTTTTTTC
>JZKD02S2407277.1:305291-330543 GCA_000966675.3 Picea glauca
TGGAATTTTTCTCGAGCGGCCCCCCTATCTATACGTGGCATGAATCCATTGGTTCCAAATCCCACCACCTATTACTGTCTGACATACCTTGTCACCTCATGATGTCATTATCCACCTTTTCCATAAGAGTCACATCCCATAACTCTGTCAGTCTTTCTCCCTCATTCACCCATGGCAAGTCCCTTCACCATGGTCTTTTCCCCCAATCAATACCTACCATGTCACTGAACCGTATACTTCAGTCATTGTCACCTACCATCTCACGCTCTAAATGACCCGTTGGCCATTTACTACTGGCTAACTTGTCTGTTAACCTGCTAACCTGTCTCCCGCCCCCAATGGGTATCTGTTTGCTCAAAACTACCCTCACCCTTCATTCCCTAACCATTTACCCAGTCATCACACTAGAGAATTTTCCCATTTTCCTCTCCGTTACAGTTAGTTGCTCACATCCACAATCGTCCCTGCTAACCTTTTTTTTTATTTGTAGGTATTGTTGCAGTGATGGCGCCAAAATCAAAGAGGATAGAAGACGAGGAAAATCCTTTCCTCCCGCCACCTGTCGACCTCAACAGGATCCCCATAGCGGACAAAGACCATTTAATCACAGACACCAGATGTGATTTCAAGTTCATAGACTTACAGTCATGGCTCAAAGAGGTTTTCCTTGACCAAAGCGACAAAATTGGGCTCTGGGAGTCCAACCTACCCCTGTATTTCTTCCCCCAGATTCAAAAATTCCCAGAATTCGCCCTCAAATGCCAAGCCCATTATATCCTTGAACAAAGAGCCATTATGTCTTTGTCTGGAGAAATTCTTTTCCTCATCACACCAAAAACCATTGACCAGATCATGCATATATCCAGAGCCGAATCTGCCTCACCCTTCAACCTCGAAATCATCACAGAAATCTACCAGAAGCTTTTATTCCCCCAAAGAGATCAGATTTTTGATCTTTTTCTCCCACAATCTATTCGTCTCCCCACTACAAACCCCCCTTATCATTCCTCCCTATTCTCAGTAAAGATAAACTAGGTCATCACGTCACTATGTGCCTTGCTTGGATATTTTTCGGATCAATGGGTGGATGAACCCATCTTGGGGTTTTTGTCCATTTTATCCATCGATGAGAGACCCACTACTTAGTTCAATTATAGTACATTCTTGGCAGACAACATTCATGAACAATTCATTAACTTCGCCACAAAAGGCATGTTCTGGTATTCTTCAATACTGGCATACTTGTTCATTTTCTTTCAAGAGGACAAATTTTCCTTTTCAATGCAGAAGATGGACAAAGATGAGAGACTACAGGCAATAATAGCATGGACTTCGCTGCTCAGACATAACTCTACAAAATTCACTTTCAAGTAGTTCATCGAGCAGTTCTACCACCCAGTGGTGAGTATGCTCAGCGACAGACCTGAACCTAGAATTAATGAGGAAATTCATAGGATTTTGCATCTCTCGAACCTTACAAAGACTGGTGATTAGTACCTGCACCAAAACCACACTGAGATCAGAGTTTATGGGTGTGAGTTGGCCCCATATAAATTGCCCAGGTATTTACCCGTGAGGATTTTTTCCCTGGAATACATAAGGCAGATGATAAATTCAAACAACATACATTTTATGTCTCTGAAGAAGAAGCAACAACTCAGAATTAAAGGGCAGATTGGGTCTTTCATCTGCAATAGTCGAGGCATCAGGGAGGAAGCAGAAAAACTGCTCAAAGAAATGAAGTTTTTTGTTAGTTTCACGTGGCACTATGATTCGTGTGGGATAATTTCCAAGATGAGGATCAAAAATAATAATATCATGTATGTTCACATATCCAGGCCTGAGATAGAGAAGTTTGAAAACTAGACATAATGGGAGCCAAACACTCTGGTTGAGACAGAACAACAGGACCCTTCTGTCACTGTTTCACAAACGACTACACCACAAGATCCAAAGGAGAAAAGGCCCAAGAAGGACACTTCGCCTTCCGTCACTGAAGTATCATCTGAAGAGTTACAATTGCACACAAAGAGGCCAAAAACCAATCAGGCACCTGACACGATTGGCGAAAAGGAAATTCCATCCACTACAACTATGGAGGTGGATCGGTCACTTATTAGTACAAGTAGCAAACATATTGTAACCACAGTATTGCCTAAGAATCCTACATATACTCTAATAGTCAACCAGCCAGGAAAAACAGGACCGAAGTTGAGCATTTTTGAGAAGTATGATTTGATCAAGAAGAAGAATCAGACACTGACCAACAACACATATGCTCAGTTCTGGAAGGAAACATCGACTGTACGACACAGAATGTTGTCAACATTCGACATCGAGAAGGGTAGAATGCACATGTCATTTCTACAAGAACAGGTGCCAGACCCGAAGGAAATCATCGATTACAAAAGGGAAACATTTGAATTCTAGACTAAGGATGTGCATCCAGTTGATCAAATGGATTTGCACAGGAAAACCGGAGAAATGGTTTTCTCCACATTGGCAAATGCTTCCACTGCTACTTCCAAGTTACAGGTATCTCTGAACAATGTCTAGATGCAGCTAAAGTTAGAAAAAATATCTTCCTTTTCCAAGGATAATAGGATCAAAACGTTGGAAGAACTGGTCCTCAAGATCGGATATGATCCCTCGAATGTGAAAGAAATCAAGGATATGCTCAACAAGAAAAATAATGATATAGCATCTATGAGGAAACAATTGAAGCTGCCACCAAATGTAGACTCGTAGGCAAAGGAAATAGCGGAGACAGAAGGAGAAAAATATGAGATGCTTAAGTTGATCATGGAACATAATGCACAACTAAAGGAAATGGAAGTAGAATTGGAGAAACTAGTGAAAGAGAAGTAGTAAAATCCCATGGAAGTCATCCCATTGAGCGTATTTCCACTCACAGGAGTGAGCACAACGTCCCTAGCAGAAATTCCATCAACAACTCCATTGACAGCTCTGGAGAAGACTATTGAGTTGGCTAAATCCATGGAAGAGATAAATCTACAAGAGACAGAGATTAGCAGACTCAAAAAGGAGATTGAGAACCTCCAGGAACTCAAATCTCCCTACCAAACCAGCTACTCCAAGGAGAAACAAACGTCGGACCAGCTCAAATAGGAATTACACTAGCTTCAGAAGAAAACAGTGGCGGGAAAAACACTTGTTGAAGTCAAAGAAAGTGTCTAGGAAAACATCACCAAGTCTATGAATGAAATCTAGCTGATGATACAAATTATGTTCGAGTAAAATGAGATGGTAGAGAGAAGTAAGCAGGCTATCGAGAAGATAAGAGCAGAACTGGGAGAGATGCCTACAGAAGCAACTGAGATCATCAAGTTCCTGAATTCCAAAACCAAAGAAGAGCTTGAAGATTTGAAGATTGAAGATATGACAGAGACCATCCTTGAGGTCAATAGGGTCTTGACCAAGAGAGGACTGATGCTACAAATGGAGGAAAAGGTCCAAACCATGGACATAGGAGTGCAAATATTCTTCAGCAAGATTGAAGCTCTGTAGAAGAAAGGTCTTCCTGGTTTGAGAGTTATAAACGAAAAATTGATGACATTGCCCAATTATAAAAAGAGACTAGCCACTGTGGCTAAGGATAGCTCAAATTTCTCAGGGATTCAAGGCAGTATCACTGGCAAGGCATTCTTGGATTCTTTACAGTTGGACATCAGCATACAGCATGAGATCTAGTACATCTTCATCATGAAGCCAAGTTTTGCTAAGTAGACAGAGATGGATGAAGTATACCAAAGATTACTCAAAGTTGTCATTCCCAATCACCTTCGATGGGAAGAGATTTGCAATCTAATCGAGTAGTCGATGAGTTTTCCAAGCCCAGTCAGCTATCCATTCAGATGAGGTCATGTAGAGGCCTCACCAATGGTTCACCCAGAAAACAACATGAAGTTTTGACACATCATCAAACAGTTTCCTAGATTTTTGTAGTTTGTTAAGTTAGTTAGCTAAAAATAGATTTACCACGTCTTGATCTTTAATGACAGGATTGTTTGTAATTTTGATTATAAATACTTCACACTTTGAATTATTGAGGGTTGATCTTTACGCCCCGCAAGCTACAAGACTGTAACATTTTTACAAAGAGATATGCCATTAATACAAAGAGACATTTCACAAGATTCTTACATGTTATTTATTGGTGATGTTTTCTCTCCTCTGTTAAATGTTCTTATCGCTCAGTTATCGTATTGTTTTCTAAATCTAATCTTTGAAAGTAATGAATGTTGCAGGATTTATCTTTGTATACCCTGTTTCTGACTTTGAAATATTTTAATGTTCATCTTCTGATATTACAGTGAAGAAATTCTTAACTGCTTCTTTACTTTAATTGATATTCTCGTCTTTTCCTCTATTCATCATTTTTTATTGCTAAAGAATCCAATGAATGCATTATCTTTCCCTATGAAAAAGATCTTTCATTTTCTGGTTTAGATTTTTATCTCAAATTACAGACCCCATAGCCCAATGGATGCGTAAAACTCTCTCAGCCAACTTAACGAAAACAACAACAAACAAATCAAACATATCTTATTCAACTAGCCTAATATCTTAAATACTGAAACATATCTAAATCATACAGAGAGATCCCTCTCTGAAGCTGGTAGGGCTAGATTCTAGTTTCGATGTGGTTGGATAAAGTTACCTCTCGTAGATTTATTTCTTTTCTAACAACCTCTAGGAAATTTACGGAGCGTTAACACAAGTGAAAGCACAAAATCCGTGCAAGGTGTGCGCAGGATGGTTGAAAGCTCGGAACTTATCAATCAAGGGAAGAGTTGAAGGATTGTTGTCAAAGGGAGTGCACAGGGTCAAAGAAATCAAATACTTAGAAGTATTTGGAAGATTTCCGTAAGGAGTGCATGCAGGAGTTCTTTGGAGATTCAAGTTTGCAAAGCAATCTCAGGAGAGGTAACACCTTTGAAAACATTAAAGGAGGTTGAAGATCGAAATACTTCAAAGGGAGATGAAGGTCAAAGTCGCCGAGTAAGAGTAAAGTCTTCAAATGAAATAACATCCATTCATTTGGTGGAATTTCTCGAGGGAAGAATCAAGTGGTCAAAATTCTCTGTGGAGAATTCAAAAAGTCTCGAGAGTTGTTAGATCTTGCAGAGGAGCAAGGGGAGTTACGATGAGTGTTTTTCCAAAGTATGAGCTCAGGAGAGATAGGGTTGTTAGATCCAAGCCAACGAGGGCCATCGGATCTCTCGTGAACTCTCATTTCGGAGTTCGGGAGTTTGAAGGGGTAGAAGAATCCATGTCAAGGATAGAGGATAGTGGAGATGTGACAGGTGGCATACTTTTCAACAAGAAAAGTCGAACCTATTGACCATTTTGGGGATTCGTGGGTTGGAGAACCGAGAGATTTGCATCAGGATTCGCGAAATCGCGAAGTGCAAAAGTCCAAAAAGGTGGAAAGTTTTGTTGTGGGTCTAGCATTAGGAAATGTGTTGATATTTCGGCATTTCAGAAGATAGGAGGTCGGGATCTTTGTTCCGGGATTCCCAAAATCACGAAACGCGATATAAGTGTGGAGGAGGACACCATCAACCATTTCGGTGAATTGGCATTTCGGGTTTCGACAGTTGAATGGTCAGAGACTTGGAGACAGGACTCACGAAGTCATGAGATCCGAAGTTTAGAAATTGTGAAAGGCGTTATCACATTGTGGATCAGAGGATTTTGAGTTGGTGCCTAGTGTTTGTTCACACAGGCTCAATTCATAAGGACCTGTGGAAAGACACCATTGTGTGTGTGTGTGATTCCCCGAGAAGGAATTAAAGAGTCGATCAGACTTAGGGGTAGAAATAAAATGATCCTGAGTGGACCTCGACCTGAGGGTTTGGGGGTCTTCACTAGCGTGGTATCAGAGCTTGATTCTGTTTGTATATTTCAGGCAGAGAAAGCGATAAGGGAAAGGATTACTCTGGTACACATCAGTGGTGGTATTAGAAGCACAGAGCAAGTCTTTTCTTTCTGTAGTAGAGAAAGGAAAGAACATTTACAGCCATGCCGACTAGGAGAAGAGATAGACTAATGCCTGATCCAACAGTGGAAAGGGAAATTCCTGAACTATGTGCCAGGATTGATTCCATGGAGACAGCACAGAGACGCACAATCGATGATGGAGATATCAGCGAGGCTAAAAGCGAAAATGAAGTCAGACATGAAGAAATCGTTGCAGTCAAGGATGCTATAGATGAATGCCTATTCAAGGTTGTTGCAAGGATAGGTGCCAGGGCAAAAATAGACATTCTAATATATGGAGGAAACCTGGATGTTGAAGAGCTTCTAGACTGGATTAGAGCTCTAGATAAATATTTTGACTATGAGGATGTCGAGGAAGACAAGAAGGTCAAACATGTTGTCAAAATACTTAAAGGACATGCAGCCTTATGGTGGGATGAACTATAGGCTGACAGACGCTACAAGGGAAAGTAGAAAATCAAGAGTTGGGATAGAATGCTTGTGAAGATGAAAGAAAAATTCATACCCAAGGATTATCAAATCAATCTATTTCGGAGGATGCAAAATTTGAGACAGAAGATGATGTCATTGGAGGAGTACATTGAAGAGTTCTACAATATAAACATCAGAGTAGGTCATCGGGAGAGCGATGATGAAAAGGTTTCCAGATACATGAATGGTATGCGATATGGAATTTAAGATGAGATGAGAATGATGACCATCCGAATGGTGGAAGATGCTTATCATATGGCTCTAAAAGCTAAAGATAAGCTAAACCAAAAGCAAGGTCAAAGAGGTCGAGGCAGAAGTAAAGATAGAGGTAAAAAAATTGCCCAAGACAGGACTCAGAAATCTAAAGAAGAGGGGAAGAAACCTCAACATCAGACTGAGAGAGGAGGAATCTCATAGAGAGGTCAGTATGCCAATAGAAATACTTTTCCTCGACCCAAAGGAAGAGGAAGAGGTAGAGGCAGTGAAGTGAAATGCTTTGTATGTGGGAAAAATGGACATAAATCCTATGAATGTCTAGACAGGAAGAAAGAAGGGGGTGAAACTCACATTGTCGAAGCACAAAGACAGAATGTTGAGGCAGAAGATGCTGAGGGTGGAATATCACTAATGATGAGGAAATTTCTCTTAACGCCAGAGAAAGAGACAGAGGAACCATTCGAAAGGAACAAACTTTTTCGAACTGCTTGCAAGACCAAAGACAGTGTATGCAAAGTCATCATGGATAGTGGTAGCACAGACAATCTCATTTATACAGAGATGGTAGAAAAGCTGGAGCTAGATACTATTGAACATCCAAGCCCATATAGAGTTTCATGGCTACAAAAAGGACATCAGATAAATGTCACTAAACAATGTTTAGTTGAATTTAAAATAGGAGGATATAAGGATGAAATCTTGTGTGATGTCATTCCCATGGATGTTTGTCATCTATTGTTGGGTAGACCATAGAAATATGACTGAAATGTGGTTCATGATGGGAGAATGAACACATACACCCTGGAGAAGAATGGGAGAACTCACATGTTTCTTCCGATTAAGGATAAAGAAGTGAAACCGGAGGTAAGCAACACTATACTTCTCATGAGTGGGAAGGAACTTCTTACAGAGGTTAAGAAGAAGGAAGATATGCAATTCATTGTGGTGAGGAAGTCAAGAATTGTTTTGACCATTACAAGAGTAGATGATTTACCAGAGGAAATCTAGAAGTTGCTGGAAGATTTCATTGATATAGTACTGGATGAACTACCTTGTTCATTGCCACCGATCAGAAGTATAAGTCATCACATTGATCTTATACCTAGAGCTAGTTTAACAAACAAAGTAGCGTACAGATTGACGCTGTAGGAGAATGAAGAAGTCAAGAGACAAGTCCAGGATTTAATGGACAAAGGATTGGTTCGAGAGAGCTTGAGTCCATGCATTGTTCCAACAATGCTCAACCCAAAGAAATATAGACGCTGGAGGATGTGCATAGACTTAAGAGTGATCAATAAGATTACCATCAGATATAGATTTCCATTTCCTAGGATGGATGATTTGATGGATTGCTTGAGTGGAGTAAGATTATTTTCAAAGATTGATTTGAAAAGTGGATATCATCAAATTCATATGAGAGAAGGCGATGAATGAAAGACAACATTCAAAACGAATGAGGGTTTGTATGAATGGCTTGTTATTCCATTTGGCTTAACAAATGCGCCCAATACTTTCATGAGATTGATGAACAAAGTCTTGAAGGATTTCATTGGGAAATTTGTCATCGTATGTCTTGATGATATATTGATTTTTAGCAAGACAGAAGAAGAACACTTGAAGCATTTGGCTACAGTGATGAAGAGATTACAACGTTGATAAACATGAAGAAATCATCATTTATGAGGACAAAACTCATTTATTGGGGTTTTGTTATGTCTGTGAATGAGTTGAAAATGGACCCGGATAAGGTAGAAGCAATTAAGAATTGGCCATCGCCGAAAGGTGTGTTTGAAGTTCGAAGCTTCCATGGATTAGCTAGTTTCTATAGGAAATTCATCTGAAATTTTAGTGGAATTAGCACACCGATGATGGACACGGTGAATAAAATACACAAATATTTTCATTAGACAGAGGAAGCATAAAAGAGTTTCAACCTACTGAAGAAGAAGATCATGGAACAACCAATTCTGGTGTTGTTGGATTTCAAGAAGACATTTCAGATCAAGTGTGATGCAAGTGGGTTTGCAATTGGAGTGGTCTTGAGCCAAGACGACAGACCAATCACATACTTTAGTGAGAAACTGAATGAGGCGAAGGTTAAGTACTCCACATATGACAAGGAATTTTATGCAGTCATACAAGCATTGAAGAAGTGGAGGCACTATTTGGTTCCTAAGGAGTTTGTTTTGTACAATGATAACCAAGCTTTGCAATTTGTGACTCAAAAGGATAAGTTAAACCGGAAGCACGCAAAATGGGTTGAATACATGCAGAATTTTACTTTTGTAATCAAACATATTTCTGGAACTGCTAACAAAGTTGTCGATGCTTTGAGCAGGAAATGTTTGCTTATGTAGGAATTTAGAGTCAAAACTTTGGGTTTTGATAACCTCAAGGAAATGTATAGAGATGATCCATATTTTAAAGAGGTGTATGAGGCATCTGAGAATCCAATTCTTAGGGACAAAAGCTAGCGGACCGAATATATGATCCAGGATGGATTGTTGTTCAAGGGAAATCAATTATGTATTCCAAATTGCTCCATGAGGGAGAATATGTTGAAGGAGAAACATAGTGGAGGATTGGTCGAGCATTTCGGTCATGACAAAACGTTCTCAAAATTGAATGGCACATATTTTTGGCCAGGGATGAGAATAGATGTTAAGAAATTTGTGGATAGATGCAAAATTTGTCAACACACTAAGGGAAAGAGGCAGAATACAGGATTGTATCATCTATTACCCATACCCGAGAGGCCGTGGGATGCAGTGAGCATGTATTTTATATTGGGGCTGCCAAGGAAACAAAGAGGATTTGATTCATTCTTTGTGGTGGTAGACAGATTTTCAAAGATGGCACATTTTAAACCATGTCAGAAAACCAGCGACACAACTCATATTGTGAACCTGTTTTTCAAAGAAGTCGTCAGAATTCATGGTTTGCGAAGGAGTATAGTTTCAGATTGGGATACCAAGTTCGTGGGACACTTCTAGAGAACTTTATGGAAGAATTTGGGGACAAGTTTGTCATTTAGCTCAGTGTATCATCCTTAGATGGATGGGAAAACAAAATTTGTGAATAGAAGCTTGGGAGATTTACTGAGGAGCCTAGTGACTGAACACCACAGTCAGTGGGATCACATTCTACCACAGGCGGAATTTGCTTACAATGATTCATTCAACAGAAGCACAGGGCAAAGTCCATTCCAAATTGTATATGGAATGAAACTAAGAGGAGTATCTGAATTGAAAGATTCAGAACAATCTAAATTTAGAAGTGCTAGTGCAGAGAATTTTGCAGAAACGATGAAGGAGCTTCATAGCAGAGTTAAGGAGCGATTGCAGAATTCAAGTCAAGAGTATAAGCATAGAATAGATCAACATAGGCGAGAAATTCAGTTTGAAGTTGGCGATCTGATTCTTGCACATATGAGGAAGGAAAGGTTCCCAAGGGGAGCATATAACAAACTGAAGATGAATAAGATTGGACCATGCAAGATCATGAAGAAATTTGGGGCAAACACATATGAGATTGAATTACCCAATGGGATTGGAATTTCACCGATATTCAACATCTCATATTTATACCCTTATAGAGGTGAAGAAGCAGGAGCAGACAGTGAATAGATAGAGGTTCAATGGGCCAAACAAATTCCTGTAGCTTAAAATCCATAGATAGAAAGTATACTTGACAAGAGAATCAGCAAGAGGACTAGGAGAAAATAATATTTTGAATACTTGGTCAAGTGGAAGGGACATCCAGTTGAAGATGCCAGCTGGGAAGATGAAGCATAAATTCAAAAGCACGGAGAGACTGTACAAGAGCTCATGAACAGGAGTGCATGAAATTTTCAAGCGAGGGAGTATGATGCAGGAGCATCGTAAGTAGAAAGCGAGCGTGAAGGTGGAAAGACAGCTGGGACAAGTGCCAGCACATTTCAACACGTTCTAAAATGTTTTGAAATATTTTGAAAGATAAGGAAGAGGATATAAATGTGGTAGCTAGGGAAGTGCACTTACATTTATGTCAATATATGTAAGCAGATCATGAGCGGTTCACTCTCATCTATAGAGTGGAAAGGCATTTATGCGTAGTTAATGTAAGTAGGTAGGTTTGAATGTCAATTTGACAGTTTTAGGAGCAGGAGGGAAAACCAACTATAGGCACCCTCACCTTTGTATCTTTGTAACATTATCAACTATTGTAAGCATAGAGTGCAGAAGAGAGAGCTATAGCAGGAAGTTGTAAGAGAAGAACCCATGTAAGAAACCTCACGAAGTCCAAGTTTGTGAAAGGATCACAATTGTTGATCGAAGGAAAGTATGGACTGTAGATATGGTCCCAAGAAACTTGCAAGTTCAGATATTGGAAGAAGGGAGATGAGCCATCTTTCAGCCTCGTGAAACAAGAAATCCTGAAACACAAAGGAGAAAGCAGGGCCATCAGATCACATGGATTATGGATCGTTGATCTAACATGAGTGGAGCCCAGATTTCAGATTTCGTAATTCACAAGGATGAGAAAAAAAAAACCTTCTGGGGACACAAAACATGAAACCACGAAGCGCTCGAGAGGTTGGCCCCAGGTCATAGCAAGGGGTCACATCTTCAAAGGTTAATGGAGGACCTAGCACATGCTAGGCCCCACTTCGAGACTTTGGAAGTCGGAGAGTCGGGGTTGGCTCATATGAAAACACTCGATACACGAAGTCCTGAAGCACCTTTTGGTTAGGGAAGTGGTCACAGCCGTGGTCACATAAAGGAAGGGGCTTAGATAGTCAAGAGATAGAGCCCTTTTGATGTGGAGGTTTGAACAATGCTCATGAGAGGGCCCGCGGTTCTCATACGACCTGTGCATTTGGAGAATGAACCCATGTAAGTGGTTTTGGGGTCTAGCAGAGACCCAAAGAGTTGATCCGACTCAATATCTTGATCGATCCTAGACTAGGAGCTCACGGCGCCCTACAGAGGGAAGGGGGTCTGCATCAAGTGGTATCAAAGTGGATTTTTTTCTTGTAGACATCAGGAAAAGGAGAGGATACAAAATAGCTTGAACTTGTACTCTGTGTGTGAGAGATAGTCAACACAATTCCGTTGAGGAGACTAGGGGATCCACCCTTATCCAATCGAGATATAGAAAGGGAGATGCAAGAACTTCATGCAATATTAGAGGCGATGGAGGTAGCATAGAGGAGGGAACTTAATGTTGGAGACATCAGTGATGCTGAGAGAAAAGAAGTAGAATTCAAAGAAGATGCAGGTGAGAATTTTGTCGAAGAACACTTCCTGACAACAATTGTTAGATTGGGAGGTAGATCCAAGATGGAGGTCCCAATTTATGAAGGCAATTTAGATGTTGAAGAGTTGTTGGACTGGATAAGATCCATGGGAAAATATTTCGACTATGAAGACATTGATGAGGATAAAAGGGTGAGACATGTTGTCACTAGACTAAGGGACATGCAACACTGTGGTGGGATGAACTGCAGGTTGAGAGGAGAAGAAAATTAAAACAAAATATAAAGAATTGGGATGGAATGGTAGACAATTTGAAGGCTAAGTTCATGCCCAAAGATTATCAGATCAATCTGTTCAGGAATTTGCAGAACCTGAGACAGAAGGGTATGACAGTTAAGGAGTGCACAGAGGAGTTCTACAGGCTAAACATCAAAACTGGACAAAGAGAGAAAGATGAAGAAAAAGTGGCCAGATATATAAATGGCCTGAGGTATGAAATCTAGGATGAGCTCAACAGATGTTAGTAAGGATAGTAGAGGTTGTTGATCAGTTTGCACTGAAGGCAGAGGATAAATTGGCCAGGAAATAAAGCCAATGAGGAAGAGGAAAACTACCAACCCCCCAAAAAGGCAAGGGAGTTACCCATGACTAGGCACATAAGTCTAAGGACGAGACTGAGAAACCACATGGTCACTTGGAAAGAGGAGGAAGTTCCTGAGGAAGACAGGGTGGTGAAAGAAGTTCTTCTAGAGGAAGAGGAAGAAGTAGAAGATGAGGAGTAAGATGCTATGCCCATGGAAAGACATGGCACATGTCTTGGGAATTTCCCAAGAAAAAGAAAGAAGGAGGAGGTGAAGCTCACTTTTCAGAAGCATAGAGGAGGAATGTTGAAGCAAAAGCAGCAGAGGATGGAACATCCCTTATGTTGAGAAAGTTTCTCTTAAAACCAGAGGTAGGAGTTGAAAATCCAGTGCAGAGGAACAACCTATTCAGGACAACTTGCAAAAGTAAAGACAGAGTATGTAAGGTGATAATTGACAGGGAGAGAACTGATAACTTAGTATCCATAGAGATGGTGGAGAAATTGGAGCTGGAGACAACTACACATCCGAAGCCATACAAAGTCTCATGGTTGCAGAAAGGACACCAGGTAATGGTTACTAAACAATGCTTGGTTTAATTTGACATAGGAGGATATAAAGATGAAATTCTATGTGATGTAATTTCCATGGATGTATGCCATATTTTGTTGGGAAGACCATGGAAGTTTGATAGGAATGTCATTCATGATGGGAGGAAAGATACATACACCTTAGAGAAGAATGGTAGGACACACATGTTGTTGCCAATAGAGGAGAAGAAAGTGAACGAGGAATCCAACACAAGCATACTTCTCATAAGCGGGAAGGAACTCCTTAAAGAAGTCAAGAAAGAATAGGAGATGCAGTTTGTTGTAGTGAGGAAACCCAGATTTATCCTTACAAGTACTTCCATGAATGATTTGCCTGAAGAAGTTCATGAATTTTTAGATAATTTTGCTGACATAGTGGTGGATGAGCTTCCTAACTCATTGCCACACATTAGAAGTATCAGCCACCATATTGACTTGATACCAGGAGAAAGTATGCCAAACAAAGCAACATATAGATTGACACCTCGAGAGAATGAGGAAGTGAATAACCAAGTCCAGGAATTGTTAGACAAGGGTTTGGTCAGAGAGAGATTGAGTCCATGCACAGTACCAACTATGTTGAGTCCAAACAAGGATAGAGGATGGAGAATGTGTACAGACTCAAGAGCCATTAACAAGATCACCATCAAGTATAGATTTCCTTTACCAAGAATGGATGATTTAATGGACTGTTTAAGTGGAGCATATTTCTTTTCTAAAATAGATTTGAAAAGCGGATATCACTAGATTAGAATGAGAGAAGGTGATGAGTGGAAGAAAGCCTTTAAGGAAAATGAAGGTTTGTATGAGTGGCTTGTTATGCCATTTTTCTTAACAAATTCCTCGAACACTATTATGAGGTTGATGAATGAAATACTGAAAGATTTCATTGGCAAGTTTGTGGTTGTATATCTGGATGATATACTAATCTTTAGCAGGACTAAAGAGGATCATTTGAGACACCTGACACTAGTGCTGAGGAGACTATAGCAGGAGAAGTTGTTGATAAATCTGAAGAAGTCCTCTTTTATGAAGACAGAGCTCATTTAATTGGGTTTTGTGATCTCTTCAAATGAACTGAAGATGGATCTAGAGAAGGTGAAAGCAACCAAAGAATGGTTGTCACCAAGAAGTATGTTTGAGGTAAGAATATTTCATGGATTAGGAAGTTTCTATAGGATGTTCATCAGATATTTTAGTGGAATTTGTGCATCAATGATGGATACAGTGAAGAAGAAGCACAAGTCTTTTGAATGGACAGAGGAGGCTGAGAGGAGCTTCAATATAATGAAGGAGAAAATAACAGAACGACCATTTTTTGTCTTGCCAAATTTTGAAAAGACATTTCAGGTGAGATGTGATGCAAGTGGAGTTGCAGTTGGAGCGTTTTTGAGTCAAGATAATAGACCTGTTGCCTATTTCAATGAGAATTTGAATGAGACCAAGATAAAATACTCCACATATGATAAGGAGTTTTATTCCATAATTCAAGATTTGAAGAAATGGAGGCATTACCTTGTCCCATATGAATTTGTCTTGTATAGCGATAACCATGCTTTACAATTCGTAACCAGACATGATAAATTGAATCATAGGCATGAAAAGTGGATTGAGTTTATGGAAAATTTTACTTTTGTCTAAAACAAATTGCTGGGAATGATAAAAAAGTTGTTGATTCATTGAGCAGGAGATGCTTGATTCTGCAAGAATTTCAGGTGAAGAGCTTGGGGTTTGAACACCTTCAGGAAATGTATAGTGATTGTAAATGTGTTGACCTACACAAAATAGATCTAACTAAACAATGATACACACATTTGCAGAGAGAATAGAGTAAAGAAGAAGAAGGAGAGAAAGAATGGAAGAATTCTCATTAACCATTGTGAATAATGAATAATTTACACATGATATACTCTGTATAACTCAATGAGTTCAATTTGAGGTGAACCAAGTCACCATAGTGGTCGTCCAGAGTGATCTGGACACACACCAGTAGTCACGGGAGTGAACTGCCACCTATTCTAGTCTCTCAGGTAGTTACGGGAGTGAACTGCCACCTAGTTGAGTTAACTAGTCAACTAGTCTTCAGTTAACTGACTAAACAAAAAGTAGTGAGGATTTAACTCAAGGAATCAAGGCTAATGCACCACTCTGGTGATGATACCAATGCAAGGTCAAATTATCATGGTGATGATCCCAATGCAGCATCTAAACTCAACTCAACTAGTCAAACTGAAGCGTGAACTAAAAGAGAATATTCTCCAGGTGGAATATTCTCTCATAAAATATAGGAGACTAGATAATGACTAATTATGACTAATAAAAAAATGAAAACCTTAGGAAAAATAAATCCTAGGTGTGTGTGAAGTAACTCCAACACCCCCCCTGAACATCACTATGGTGAAAATAAAGATTGGGTCTCGACAACGAGGCCATGTTAGGTACCCAAGTACAAAAGATACATTGAAAATAAAGTGAGGAAAGAGGGAAAACCTCATGGTAAAAACCTCCCCTCAAGGTACAATGTATGTAAAAAGAAGAACTATAGTTGCTAGGCAATTGTGTCCTTCACTCCAAGACGACCTCGCAGAGAATGGAATTTCTCCTCAGTGAAGGTCTTGGTGAAAATGTCTGTCGTCTATTCTACTGAAGGATAGAACTGTAAGTCGATGATCCCCTCGTGTACTAAGTCCCAGATGTAGTGCATGTGGATCTCAATGTGCTTCGTCCACTGCCTCTAAACTGGATCTCTGCATAACTTCAAAGTTCTCTAGTTGTCACACTAGATGACGATCAACCGATGAAATTGAATGCCCAACTCAGTGAGAAAATGTTGTAGCCACATAGCCTAAATGGTTATGTTAACTACCCCTCTGTACTCTGCCTCGGCTGAAGATAGAGAAATAGAATCTTTCTTATTGCTCGACCAATAGATAGGCCCAGAACCAAGACTGAGTGAGTAACCAGAAGTGGAATTGTGATCAATGATATCGCCAGCCCAGTCGGAATCAGTAAAACCAATGAGATATAATGTAGAGTTTGTTGCACAATGAATCCCAAAGGTGATGGTGCCCTATACGTATCGAAGGATACACTTTACAACTTTCCAATGTAGCTCATGTGGCTCCTGCATGAACCTGGAAACTGAGACAACTTCATATGAGAGGTCTGGTATGGAGTGTGTGAGATACAACAAGCTCCCCACTATCTGTATGTACAATGTGTTGTCAACCAGTGGAGTCTCCCCGCCATCCTCAAATTTGACTCTTGATAGGAAAGGAGTCAGAGCAGACTTGCAATCTGTCATGTGAAATCTCTCAAGGAGATATCATGCATACTTGGCTTGAGACAGTTTGATTCCTGATGCATCATGACTGATCTCAAGTCCAAGGAAGAAGTGTAGTGGACCCATGTCCATCATCAAAAACCTGTCATGAAGAATCCTCTTGATTGCAGAAATCGTTGAAGTAGAGCAACCGGTGATCAACAAATCATCGATATACATAACTAAAAGTAGAAGTGAATCAGTCGTCCTGAGCATGTATACATTTGGGTCTGATTTACAATGTACAAAGTTCTGTGACAAAAAGTAGGAGTCCATCTTGGCATACCATACCCTCGGAGCCTGTTTGAGGCCATAAAGTGACTTCTTCAGTCGACAGACAAAAGATGAGTCCTGCATAAATCCCTTGGGCTACTCCAAGTAGATCTCCTCAGAGAGATCACTGTGAAGAAATGCATTCTTCACATCCATATGATGGAATTCCCATCCCTTGTCTACCACAATGGCAAGTGCCAATTGTATGGAATCCATCTTCGTTACTAGAGCGAAGGTCTCATCATAGTCAATACCATGAACCTGCTGAAAGCCTTTGGAGACAAGCCTAGCTTTGTATCTACTGATCGGTCCATCCACTATGCTCTTGGTCTTGTAGACCCATCTAAATCTGACAATTTTCCTCCCAGAAGGAAGGGGAACCAGATCCCAAGTCTAGTTCTCGAGGAGGGAGTTGTAGTCCTCCTGCATGACATATTCCCAAAAGGGATTTCCAGTAGCCTCGCCATAAGACTGTGGATATGAAGACTCAACCAAGAAAAGATGACTGGAAGGCAATGGTTCAGTGCCAGTGAGTGCAATAGGAGGATCCTTGAAATCAGATTGAGTCCTCCTAGTATCGACTGGATCACCTACAAGATCCCCTGCATCCTGAAGAGTTGTCTTTGCCCACTTGGGCCTTTGCTCTGCTCTGAAACTACATTTGGATGCTCTAACTCTACATATGACTGTACTGACTCTAACTCTGAATATGAATCCTCTAATTCCTATGAATCAAAACTCTCATATGAAGAATATTTGACATGTGCATGCTCATCATCTCAGACAGGTGGAAGAGTAAAGGTGTCTGCATGCAGCTACTGAGGTATGCAGACACTTTCCTTGAATTGGACACTACGCTCAATGATGAGTCAGTACGAGAAAGATCAATAAGATGATATCCCTTCACACCATCAGGGTATCCAACAAAAATGCAATCAGTGCTCTGTGGATCAAGTGCCTTCATCTTTTCATAGGGAATCTGGGCCCATGCACGAGAACCAAAAATGTGAAAGTGGGTCACTTCTGGTTTGAGGCCACTCCAAGCCTCATCGGGGGTCTTATCCTTGACAGATCTATGGGGAGATCTGTTTTGGATGTATGTTTCAAATTTAAGTGCTTCGACCCATAGTCTCTATGGTAGTGACTTTGCATGCAACATGCAAGATGCCATCTCCTTTAGAGATCGATTTTTCTTATCAGCAACTCTGTTTTGCTACAGAGTGTAGGGAACTGTATGCTGCAACTGAATCCCTGCCTCATGGAAAAGACTGTGGATCTCATGATTCACATAATCTCCCCCGTTATTAGTTCAGAGGACTTTGATATTCTTTCTGGATTGTGTCTCAACCAAAGCTTTGAAATCTTTGAGGTGTTGAAAGACCTTGGACTTTTTCCTGAGAAAGTAGATCCATGTAAAACGTGAGAAATAATCAACAAAAATGAGAACAAACCTTTCTTTGTTGATCGATGGATGTGGAAAAGGAACCATGAGGTCACTGTGGATCATATCTAAAGGTCCAAAATCTCGCTGAGACTTTCCCTTGTCGAATTTCTCTTGAGGGTGTTTTTTGAGAACACATCCCTCACATACTCCCTTGGATAAATGGATGTCTAGTAGACCATCAACTAATATTTTCTTGCTAAGTTGTTTCATGTATATGAAATTCAAATGTCCAAACCTTTCATTCCATATCCTACTACTTTCATCAGCATGAGTAAGCAGTAAAGAAGAATCAGGTTCAATGAATTTAGAAAATGTATATAATCTAGACTGATGATTTACCTCATCGGTTACAACCATGGAGTTGGTTTGCATGTTGTAGATGTCCACGGAATTTGGTGTGAATACAACTCTCTTTCCGGTGCTGAAATTCGTCGTTTGATACACGGAGAGAAGGTTGACATAAATCTTGGGAACATGCAACACATTCTTGAAGCTTCTATTGGTGAGTTCCATCTTTAATTTGTCGGTGACTTTGATAGAAGAGTTGTCCCCCATCAGAATAGGAGGACCTTTTCATGCATTCAAAGAAGAATATACTACTTTTGAGGCATCCATATGATGTGATGCTCCTGAATCTATGATCCAATCATCTGGAGAGGATTTGATGGCAATCAAGGCATGGCTAGAATTGCCTTTCTCAGAATTTGAATCTTATGGCTTCTTCTTCTTTGCACCCTCGGGGATGCGATCTCCAAGGTTGTTTTGTTGAAGTATCCGAGACATCATATCTATTTGTTTTTGCATGCATGCAGATTCCGAATGTAATCCTTTTCTTCCCTTTTCTCTTTTGGATCCGAAGGCATCAATGAAGGGTTTTGTGTACCCTTCCTTCTTCATATGTGCATGATCTTTCTACTTATCTTTATATTTAGATTTCTGATATTTGTGGCTGTCATCATGCACAATAAGTGCATGCACCCTTGGGCGTTTTATTGTGCCCATGTTGATGACCTTGGTTTTCTCTTGTGTCAGGGATTCAATAAAGTCCTCAAGAGAAGGCATCTTCTAGGTGGATCTAGAGGCAAATATGACAGTATGGAATGTAGATATGAATACACAAAATTCAGGTCCAATCTTGGAGAGAATTGTGGTAACCACTTGTTTCTCCTCCTCCGATTTATCAACCCCGCAAGCTTTGAGTTGCGACAGTAAATCCTTGAATTTTGTAAAGAAATATTGGATATTGAAGAAACTTTTTGGATCCAATGTGAGCAGCTCCACCTCCAGCATGTGTCCCCTCATATCATCATGTTTTCCAAAGATCCCTTCCAATATTTTCCAGGCTTCATTGAGATTCTTACAAGAAGATATGTGAAAAAGGAGATCGGGAGAAATAAGACTACAAATTGTTCTGAGTGCCTCATCCATGCGATTTAAGTACTTGGATTTTTCTATGGCTGATGTCAGCTCTGTATCTGTATTCATGGTAAACCTATAAAACCCTTTGGATTGAATATGTATGGCTATTTTCTCTTTCCATGCAAAATAGTTGTAAGGTGTAAGAATGAATTCTTTTTGGAATTCCATCCTTCCACTGTCTTCAATCTTTTGTACCTGCAAAAAAATTTGGTGTAGCTTTTTCCTAGCAGTCCATCGGCTTTGATACCATGTAAATGTGTTGACTTGCACATAATAGATCTAGCTAAACAATGATACACATATTTTCAGAGAGAATAGAAGAAAGAAGAAGAAGGAGAGAAAGAATGGAAGAATTCTCATTAACCGTTGTGAATAATGAATAATTTACACATGATATACTCTGTATTACTCAATGAGTTCGACTTGAGGTGAACCAAGTCACCATAGTGGTGGTCTAGAGTGATATGGACACACTAATAGTTACGAGAGTGAACTGCCACCTATTCTAGTCTCTCAGGAAGTTACGGGAGTGAACTGCCACCTAGTTGAGTTAACTAGTCAACTAGTCTTTAGTTAACTAACTGAATAGAAAGTAGTGAGGAGTTAACTCAAGGAATCAAGGCTAATGCGCCACTCTGGTGATGATACCAAGGCAAGGTCGAATTAGCATGGTGATGATCCCAATTTTTCATGGTGATGATCCCAATGCAACATCTAAACTCAACTCAACTAGTCAAACTAAAGTGTGAACTGAAAGAGAATATTCTCCACGTGGAATATTCTCTCCTAAAATATAGGAGATTGGATAATGACTAATTATGACTACTAAACAAATAAAAACCTTAGGAAAAATAAATCCTAGGTGTGTGTGAATTAACTCCAACATTGATGACCCAAATTTCAAGGAAGCATGTGAAGCATGTGCGAATCCTGTGCTGAGAGATAGAAGCCAGTTTTAATTTGTTTAGAATGGAGTTTTACATCAAGGGTCATGTGAATGGCAAGTGGCAGTTTTTATTTATTGATTATAACAGTTTAATGCCTTTTGCTTTACATATAACAGTTTTATGTTTTCAAAATAGAGCTTAGGTTAAATGACATGTGGAAGGGCAGTAGTTAATGGTTTTCTTTGATATTTCTTTAACTATTTCATGACATGGCACTAACTCATAAATAAGTGAATGGAAGTCTGCATTGTTTGCTTATTAGATGTTAGAATTGTTTATGAAATTTGAGTAAGATTTTATAAAAATCAATATATGTAAGTTAGTGATATGTCATTATATAGTGCCAATGAGTGTTGACTAGTGTAGAGAGTAAATGTAGCTTGATTGTAATGTGACAGGAATATGGTTCATACAATAATTTATAATTGTGGAACTTTTCAAATATTGTGACACCCTTGCAGTTCAATTAATGTATCCCTCCACACGATCCATGTTTTCATGGCACCTCTTCCACCTCCAAAAGATAACTTTGTTTATGATAGGTAGTATATTAAGAATCACATTGAAATAATTTGAGGTAGTTAGAGTATTCCATTTAAGATGCTTTTATAAATATTTTATTTAATTATAATATGCTTCCTTCCTTACGATGTTTAAGGATTTGTGCTTAAAGGGAATCATGGTTACACGTTAATAATAATTATTAATATTAAATAACAAATTGTTTAATTATAAGATCCTTCCTTTTGTATTGTTTTAAAGGGGTGTTTATAGGGATTGTTGTTTATGCCTTTAATAATAGATTGAGGTTGGATACATTGTGTTGAATAGTCTTGTGTTGGAAAAATGATAATGTGATACTTATAGATTGTTGCACAAATCTAATCCTGTATTGAAGGTAGTTACCTTGCGCCTCACTGACTTGATTGGTTGGAGTTATCTCGTTATAAATTTCGTTTTAGGTATGACAATTAAGTTTTGGGATTTCTGGCGTTTGGTTCTTGTATCTTGATTTAAAGTGTTTGTGACTATTTAAGTTGTGCCTTAGTTATTATTGCACTTGTCACAGGTGGCGGCATGATTCCTTATGATGGGATCAAGGTGTGCTTGAGAGACATGTGCGTATGATAACCTGGTATTAGGTCATGTGCTTCCTGATGATGGTCATTATTGGAATTGAAGTTTTGTGCATTGTTTTGTAACGTTTTAATATGATTTTTTCTCACTCGTCATGAAGGTTCTAGTTACTTGTGTCATTGATGTTGGTTGTGTTTGGTTGAATATGATGTTTTCAGTTAGCTTACTCATTTTTATTCTTTCCTGATTGAACGTTCATTGGTTTCTTAAGCTGCATGATGTGCTATTATACTAGGTCATTATGGTTGTATGTTTCATGATTGCGCGCATTGTTTTCGTCATCAAGTTGCGATGATTGATTGTATTATTGACATTACTTTCCTTGCGTTCCCAATTTTTTTTTTTTTTTACTTGTTATGCATCGCATGTTGTCGTAATGGTGGGGTACGTTACATATAGTATCAGAGCCGGTTCGACCCACAACTTGGGATCAATATGACTTCCATTGATTAGATACTTGATTATAAAATGTCACTAATTAAATTGGTTTGTATTCGTGCATGCAATCATGGTTAGAGGAATCCATAAAGGAAGAAAATGGGCTGCTAGAGGAGGAGGCATGATGCCCCCAGTAGCATCCATGCCCAAGGGGTCTAACCCCCAGGGAGACGAACAGGTTGTCAGGTGGGAACAAATAGTTGTGGGCGATGTGGTTGGGTTGATGAGGTCCTTTCAGAGGATGTCAGAGGGACTGATCAATCATTTGGATAGAGATGAGTCTAGGGTGTCAGCACCTCCTAAAGGTCCACCGCGTGCCTCAGCTAGTACTGGTAGTGTTCACAGCGAAATCAAGAAGGTCAAGTTTCCTAAGTTATTTGGTGCCACAGACGGTGCAGTCGTTGAGGCATGGTTGGAGAATATGGTGATGTGATTTGCACTTCACGACTATACCTCCAACATGAAGGTCCACATGGTGGTATTTCAACTGAAGGGGAGCGCTATTCTATGGTGGAAGACGCTCTTGCTACAATTGAACATGGTCGTCGAAGACGTGTCATGAGAACTGTTCAAGGAATAGTTTCAGGAGAGGTGTATGTCTGAGGAATTCATTGAGCATCAACTCAATGAGTTCAATTCCTTACGACAGGGCAGCCATATGGTGCCTGAGTATGAGGCCCATTTTATGTAGCTGCTTCGGTATGCTCCCCACCTAAATATCGATAATCTTAATAACAAGTTCATAATTGGAATTAATGTCATCATTCAAGCGAAAGTGGGGATTCTTATGCCTCAAACATTGCACAATGTTGTCTAGAAGGCCTTCATAGCAGAGGAGGCACTCATCAGTGGGGGTTAGAGAAGGACTTCGACGAGACTAATAGAACCAATGACATCTGGTGCCCAGCATATTCAGACACCAGTGAGGAATCCACCGGGATATCAAGGCACTTTGAGGGAATCAATATTCACTACACCGCGACGACCAACGCCTCAACAACAGACTCCTTATAGAGGACCACAACACTAGGAGTAGCATCGACTGCAACAATAGCAATTTAGTCTTGTTCAACAGAATGGACCAGGGTTCCGGGCCAGTGGGTCATCAACTTCTACTTCAGGTACTAGGAGTAATGGAATGAAGACCAGGTGTTGGACATGTGGGGAGCCACATTACCATCATGACTACCCAGTTGAGAGGGCCAGAGCATCTAGATCATTCAGACTCACTACCATGGGAGATTTGGGCAAGGCCCATCAGATTCATGCAACAATGAATAACCACCAGGCAGAGCACCAGTCGACTATGCTCGAGACGTTAGGTACTGTCTCTAACCAGACACTTATTATTTTGATAGATCCAGGTGCTATAGAGAGTTTTATTTCTGGTGCAGTGCTAAAAGGAATTAAGGTAAAGGTAGTTGAATAGGATGAGTTTATCTTTGTAGAAATCGATTCGGGAGCCAAACAAAAGGTTGGAGGAAAGGTTATGAGCTGTAACCTTAACTTGGGAGAGTTTTTCACAAGGGCCAACATGTATGTCACGTTCTTAGGGTCTTATGATGTCATTATCAGTATGGACTGGTTGGAATTGCATGAGGCAATACTCAATTGTAAGACAAAATGATTGATCTTGGTCGATGATGAGGGAGAAAGACACATTATTGTAGGTAGGAACCGTGGAGTTTCCCTAAGGTTCATCTCTTCCCTACAACTACGGAAGAGAATGCACAAAGGATGCCAACTAAATGCAATCCTTGTGTTAAATGAAAAATGCATGGAGGAAGGACTGGAAAACCTTCCAGTAGTAGGAGAGTTTGTAGATGTCTTCCTAGAGGAGTTACCAGGGTTGCCATCTGAGAGGGAGTTGGAATTTACCATCGACCTAAAACCAGGAATTGAACCGATAACAAGAACGCCTTATCGGATGTCAACCCCGGAGTTACAGGAGCTAAAAATTCAACTGAAGGAGTTGTTGGACCTAGGAATTATACATCCAAGTGTGTCACCGTGGGGTGTGCTTGTTATTTTCATCCGAAAGAAGGATGGTTCGTGGAGACTCTGCATTGACTAGCATCAATTGAATAAGGCAACGATCAAGAATCAATATCCGTTGTCAAGGATTGACGATCTTTTTTATCAGATGAAAGGCACGACGATGTTTTCAAAGATCAACTTGAGATCAGGGTATCACCAGTTACATATCAAGGAGGATGAAATCCATAAGACCACCTTTAATATGAGGCTTGGACATTACAAGTTTATTGTTTTACCATGTGGACTGACAAACTCCCCAGGGGTATTTATGAGTTTGATGAACAGGGTGCTCCGCAAATACTTGGAAAAGTTTGTCCAAGTATTCATTGACGATATTTTGATATATTCTCATATGATGGAGGAGAATAAAGAACACTTGTGCCTAATACTACAGTGTCTATGAGAGAAAAAATTGTTTGGGAAGCTCTCTAAATGCTCGTTTTATCAATCGAAGATTCATTACTTAGGGCATGTCATCTCCGACAAAGGTATCATTGTGGACCCAACAAAGGTCAATATTATTATGGAATGGAATGCATTGACGAATGTCCTAGAAGTGCATATCTTCATGGGTTTAATAGGATACTATCGATGGTTTGTCGAGGGATTTTCGAAGATAGAAAATCCAATTATGAAATTGCATAAGAACAACAAGAAGTTTGTTTGCACCGAGAAATGAGTGGAAGCATTTCGGAGGCTCAAGGAGATTTTGATGACAAAGATGATACTAAAGGTCCCTGACATGGACAAGGACTTCTTGGTATGCACTGACACATCCAAGGAAGGCTTAGGCAGATTCTTGATGCAAGACAGTCGAGTGATCGCATACATCTTGATAAAGTTAAGAAGGCATGAGGAGAACTATGCGACACATGATTTGGAACTATTATCCATTGTGTATGCCTTGAGTGTAATGACCCTTTTCTTATTACTGTGAATAACTTCATAATTAATCCTAAACATTAGCTAAATTATAATTAATTATTATATAACCTTAATTAATTATAAGTTATTAATTAATTATTTTGATTATACTTAGCTGAAGTATGATTAACTCCTTGATTAAGGGTTAAATGAATGAGTGATTATTAAATGAGACATTAAATGATTAATTAT
>JZKD02S2407289.1:0-11697 GCA_000966675.3 Picea glauca
ATGTAATGTATCTAGGGAGGATAATATGGGGTACCTAGGGAGGTACCTAAGGGAATAGTGAATGTAATGTGGCCATAATATTGGAATATACCCACTATGTAATTAAAAGGAAATAATATGACCATTATGTAATTAAAAGGAAATAATATAACAATAACAATAACAATAATAATAATATATTTTTAAGGTCACGGCCAAGCCAGACACCAAATTGGTGTATGACACCCCCTAATAAGGGGTAGTTGGCAAAAGGCCCTGAAGAATACTCATGAGAAAGGAGAAATACACATGAGTATTATTGTATTGGATAGCCATTGAATTGTATTGTCTTGTAGCACGCATGTCCTGTGAAGTATTTGATGGTGTTACGCTACCTTAAGGGTTCTTCTCTCTATATTATTGGTGTTGTTCATGGTGAATGTCTTGGTATCTTTGGTGTTTAGGGTTTATTTATGAATTTTCATGGTGGATTCTCTCTTATGTATTCGAAGTTTTACTATAAGTGGTATGATAGCTCTTTCTTGGGCATGAAGTGGGAGATTTTTTGGGCACAAAGTAGGAGGATTTTTTTTGCACGTTTTTTTTATTGGATTTTTTATGAGGATTAAGGATGACATTTTTCAGATTGATTTCTAAAACTTCATCCTGAAGGTTGTTTTGTGGATGTCTTCATCCTTAATCCGGACTTGGTGGTATCCAGACCTTAAGTCGATCTTCGAGAAAGAAGCACCTCCCAATTGATCGAACAGGTCATCGATTCTTGGTAAGGGGTACTTGTTATTTATGGTTGTCTTATTGAGTTGTCTGTAATCTATGCACAGTCGGAAGGTGCCATCTTTCTTTTTCACAAACAAGATGAGCTCTCCCCACAGAGATACACTGGGTCGGATGTAGCCTTTGTCCATCATCTCCTTTAGTTGTAGCTTGAGCTCAACCAGCTCTGGTATGCTCATTCTATATGGCATTCTAGATGTTGGTACCGCTCCTGGTGTAAGTTCTATCGAGAAGTCGATATCCCTTCTTGGAGGTAGACCTGGTACCTCTTATGGGAACACATCCTTGTATTCTCTTAATATGGGGTGGTCCGCTAGGTTTGGTCTATCATTCTCAATAGATTCCAGTACCTGTATGGCATATAAGGAACACCCCTTTTTGCAATACTTTTTCATTTGAAGGGCTGATATTTGTCTCACTGAGACAAGCTTCTAAATCCCTTGGAGGGTCGTCTTTCCCCCTTGGAGGGTCGTCTTTCCCCCTTCTTCATTTACACATTCTAAAGTTTTATGATAACAATCCAATTTAGTTTTAAAAGCAACCAACCAATCTATACCAATCAACAAGTCATAAGATCCCAGGGGAAGTATGTTAAGGGTCACTCAGGTGGGCAATCCACCCATGATGAATTGATAGTTGGTATGATCTCTGCCACCTTTCTTTTGGTCCCAGTGGCTAATTGCACCAACCACGGTTTAACATGAATAATTGGTTGCAGTTTACACTTATCAACGGTCTAAGGGGCCACATAACTCAAATTAGAACCTGGGTCAATTAAAATAGAAACTAGATGGTTGGCGATCATACCTTCCAGCTCCACATCTGAAGCTTGGTGATCGGCTTGATTATTATCCAAGGCTGCATAGATTCTTGGAATGCTCCTAGCCAGATCATTGACGGTGGTAGCTTCTTGGATATTGTAGACTCTCTTACTGTTATGTTTTCTGTGAGGGCAGTCCCCCAATCGATGATCTTCTTCACAACCCCGACATTTTAAGGGTTCCTTCTTTAGGTTATCAGTCTTTTATGGGACTGTCTTAAAAGGTTTATTTCCACTTTGAGAGGGGAAATTTTGTTGATATACACTTCTAGTAGGAAGGCTCTTTCTAGAAACTTTTCCATAGTTCTTAAATCTTGAGGATTTAAACCCCTTCTTCTTACTCCCAAATTGTTCATAACAATACATCGCCTTCCAGATAGTTTCTTTTAAGGTCTTTGGTTCATCGAACTCAATCCTGTCCCAGTAGGTTTGAGGTAACCCACTAATGAACCGCTACATTTTTACTTTTTCATCTTTTATGTAGGGTACATACCTCAGTAGTTAAAGGAATTTATTGACAAATTCATCTATTGTGAGTTGCCCCAGCCTGAGTTCATAGAATTCCTTAGTCCTCCCATCCATGTATTTCTCTGACAGATACTGCTTCCTGAAGTATTTCTCAAATTGTTTCCATGACAAGTCCTTCTCATGGATTCCTTTCACATTCCTAAGGTCTTTCCACCAAATGGAAGCCTTTCCATTCAGGTTAAAGATGGTTATTCGAGCATTCAAGTTTTCAGAGTAATCATGGACTGTGAAGTACTTCTTTAGACCAAGCAACCAAACTTCAGCCTCTTCTCCCTTCCTAATCTCTCCATCGAAGGAGGGTAGTTTGGCTTTCTGGAATTCTTCAGGATCGTGATTTTTGGAATGCTTCCGCTTCTTTCCTTTCCTTTGAGAATGTGAGCTTGCTCTGCTACTAGAAGATCCTTCAAATTTGTCAGCTTCCTTTCCAGAGGACTCTACCGATGAGTGTTGCCTGCCTCCAGGTTGGGCCTTCTTCGAGGCGCTTCTCCCAGTGTGGTCACTTATGGAGTCATGTTTTCAGATCTCAGGTGGACTTTGACTTCTCTTCTTATGTCGTCGGTCCACATGACTCGTTGTCGGTTCATGCTGTAGTGACCTCTGTATGTCAGACAAGCTCTGCAGCAAGACTACATTAATTTCTGGTTTTTTTTTCTTGCTCCTTTATCAATCTCTTGTTGTCAGCCTTGCAACTATGTAATTCGGCCTTGAGGCTCCTTACAATTTCAGCTAGATTTGGAGGGGTTTCCACCGCCCTCCTTTCATCAGATTCTTCGTCTCTATTGTGAGAGCTATCCCCCACTTCATGACACATCACCATCATTTAGTCTTGAAGTTTTCTCATGATTTACTGACTGCTCGAGTGTTGACTAAAACACTTATTGTTAGCTAATAGTCTATTAGTTCATGAACAATACACGGTTCAATTTCTTAAATGTACATACACAGTAGAAAGTTTATTTTTTTTTCTTTTATAATAGTTTTAACCAAAGTTTTTAAGAAAGAGGTAAGGTAGAGTGTCACTCTTTTAAAAGTACTCCAAATAGAGTTTTTAAGAGACTCGTCCATGAGCGCAAACAGTCCAAGTGTTCTCCGCTAACTAACACACGGTTTTAAAGAGTCATAAATGTTCGTTTCAAGGACTTAGCCATTTTTCGAGTTCTGCAAGACTTCGATCTTGACTTTCAAAGACTAACCATTACAAACTATCAAACTTAAGGTTAAAACCTCACATGATTTGCAGGCTCTCCACACATGGAAAATATAGAGTATTCAAGCAGGTAACAGTTCACACTTAGTCATTTTCATGAATTGGGTGAGCAATAATTAACATCATAACATAACTCATCTCACACGCATTCAAATTCAAGGATTAAGTTCACATAATTTCACTTAGATTCAAACATATGCACATTCACACAAATATTCCATTCATAAGCATTCATATATATCATTCACAAACAATTTCAATACAAAAAACACTTATTCGGTAAGAAATAATCCAATCCAATTGACTGAGAGAGGACGCCTTTCCTCCCAACCTTAGGCCTTGTTGTAGAGTCACTTCCTACAACACGTCACCCCCATGCCAAGCCATGATACCACCAAGGAAATTGACTCAGCAGGGTTTTGAGTCTGGGACGATCTAGGAATGTTACTCTCCTTCCTCCTCTAGCACAACAAAAGTTTCCACCTCCCACTAAGCTTCAGGTCTCTAAAGGCTTATCAAGTGATTTCTCAATTGGATTTCCTTTGCACAAGGGAGTCCCTTTTTTGCTTAGTCCCTCGACGACCTCCCCTTACTAGTGTCGGTTTATGTCCAGTAAGCACCAAGCTGCAACCCATTATTGCTCCAGTTCGGGAATCCAGGTCTTCTCTATTGAGGGTGATCATCAACAACTCAGGCAAGCTTCCTATTTTCCTCTAGAAAGCTATTATTTTATTTTTCAATCAACACATCCACACCTCTACTCTCTCTCTTGCTTGTCTATGAGTCTTCTCTATGATATTCTCTTGTCTCTGGGTGTAATATCTGTTGTAAGGCCTCTCACCCTGTTCGATTACACTCTATATGTGTTCTTCCTTTGGTCTTCTTCTCCATCCCCTCGGGATCTCTGCAACGCCCCGAAGACGTAATGTGTAGTCTTCCATTCATAATCCGAAGGGGCGGTTCTGTGGTACATTCCCTCGTCAATTGTTCAATTGATCATTCTCTCTCTGTATGGACCAATTGAGAAAGTTTAATTTTTTTTCTTTTATAACAGTTTTAACCAGACTTTTTAAGAAAGAGGTAAGGTAGAGTGTCACTCTTTTAAAAGTACTCCAAATAGATTTTTTAAGAGACTCATCCATGAGCCCAAGCAGTCCAAGTGTTCTCCTCTAACTAACACATGGTTTTAAGGAGTCATAAATGTTCGTTTCAAGGACTTAGCCATTTTTCGAGTTCTGCAAGACTTCGATCTTGACTTTCGAAGACCGACCATTACAAACCGTCAAACTTAAGGTTAAAACCTCACATGATTTGCAAGCTCTCCACACATGGAAAATATAGAGTATTCAAGCAGGTAACAGTTCACACTTAGTCATTTTCATGAATTAGGTGAGAAATAATAAACATCATAACATAACTCATCTCACACGCATTCAAATTCAAGCATTAAGTTCACAAAATTTCACTTAGATTCAAACATATGCACATTCACACAAATATTCCATTATAAGCATTCACATATATCATTCACAAACAATTTCAATACAAAAGACGCTTATCCGGTAAGAAATAATCCAATCCAACTGACTGAGAGAGGACGCCTTTCCTCCCAACCTTAGGTCTTGTTGTAGAGTCACTTCCTACAACACGTCACCCCCATGCCAAGCCATCATACCACCAAGGAAATTGAATCAGCAGGGTTTTGAGTCTGGAACGATCTAGGAATGTTACTCTCCTTCCTCCTCTGGCACAACAAAAGTTTCCACCTCCCACTAAGCTTCGGGTCTCTAAAGGCTTATCAGGTGATTTCTCAACTGGATTTCTTTTGCACAAGGGAGTCCTTTTTTTGCTTAGTCCCTCGACGACCTCCCCTTACTAGTGTCAGTTTATGTCCAGTAAGCACCAAGCTACAACCCATTATTGCTCCAGTTCGGGAATCCGGGTCTTCTCTGTTGAGGGTGATCATCAACAACTCAGGCAAGCTTCCTATTTTCCTCTAGAAAGTTATTCTTTTCTTTCTCAATCAACACATCCACACCTCTACTCTCTCTCTTGCTTGTCTATGAGTCTTCTCTATGATATTCTCCTGTCTGTGGGTGTAATCTTTGTTGTAAGGCCTCTCACCCTGTCCGATTACACTCTCTTTGTGTGTTCTTCCTTTGGTCTTCTTCTCCATCCCCTCGGGATCTCTGCAACGCCCTGAAGACGTAACGTGTAGTCTTCCATTCATAATCCGAAGGGGCGGTTCTGTGGTACATTCCCTCGTCAATTGTTCAATTGATCATTCTCTCTCTATATGGACCAATTGCCACCATCATTAACTACTCAACCACCTTTGCGACCTTCTTTTAATGGTCGCATGTTCTCCTCATTAGTTTGGTATGCTGGTAGGTGAAGTTATTATGTTTGCAAGCATAGATTAGCTTGTTGTGCAAGTGTCCTATTTTCTTCACTGATGCATCTCAAATCTATTTCACTCAACCATTCCATCAGTCCCTTTGCCTCATCAATTTCCTTTGGTGTATCATGGCCAATATTTATCAAGGTTGTTCCCTCTCAGTCAAAATTTTTGTGTTTATATTAAATCAAAACACAATTACATGCCTCATAATGTTAACATAAGAAGTTTGTGCATAATTTCAATTTTATTATTGTTACAAACATGTTATTAGTCCCTACCATGGGACTATAACAATGAGTTTGCTTTTGATGTGACATTGATGTGACATTAATTTGTTTTTTACCATAAATTTGTGTATGCAATGTAATGTTTAACATAGTAAAACAAATATATATTTTTGGATATAATAAAAATATTTGTGTTTCTCATTTCTAATTGGTTGATAGAATTGAAGTGTTATTGCCCCCTTCACGTCTTTCAACATGTCGAATTAATTACATAATCAATGAATTTCACCAATCACCACATCTAAATATAAAAAGTTGTACTATGTATTTATTATTATGCATTATTATATTTATATTATATTTATTATCTAATATTATATATATATATATATATATATATGTTATATTTATTATCTAATATATTATTTATATTATATTTATTATGTAATATAACAAATATTATATAAAACTATATATTATTAAATTTTGAAAGGTTTATTTTCAAAAATATTTTTAAAATACAATTTGCATTTGGCTAGCTTAACATATGACAAATCTATAAACTAAGTGTTATGGAGCAACACGTCTTCCTCCATTCCTTGTGAGTCTAGGTCGGATTCTTTGAATTCCAATATTTCTGACGGTATAGTTATTAGTGTTAATTTTTTTCATTTAAAATCTTTACAAATTGATTTTTTTAAAACTATGAAACTAGCCCCTAATTAACATATTGTTCATGTTTCACAGTAATCATCATCATCAATAATTATAGGATGTATTATAGGGTGTCAGCGATTATCTTTATTTCCAAATCTACTTGGTAGGGACTAAGTTGCCATGGAACCCTTATTTATAATTGCCCAAATAAATAGACCAAAATAATAGTGAAAAAGAAAAACACAAAATGTTAATAAATTAAAATGGAAGAATAACATTCCACTTTAATTAAAAAGTTAAAAAAATCATAATAATAAAAAATAAAATAAACTAGTCTCCCATAATAATAAATAATAAATAAACCATAATAATAATAAAAAAATATCCTAATATAATATAATAAAATAAAATAAAATAATAAAAATATATATAAATATATATTAAATCCTTTTCAATATTAAAAAAAATTTATCTAGAATGAAGCAGAAACATATAAAATTTAAAAATTCATTCCTCCACTCCTAACTTTATAATATATATTTTAAAAAGGTTAGAATTTCATTAGTTCTTTTGGATTAATTTACAAAGACATATTTATCTTTTAATATAATGAAGAAGAATGTTCTATGGAATAACACAATTGGTAAGAGATGTTGTGTTTCTGGGGTTGCAGGTTTATCACTTTCATATTATCTATTGTGTGAAGAAATATCAGAATAAGTTTTCAACTTCAAATTTTTATTAAAAAAAATATAACGAAAAAGAAATATATAAGATTTAAAAATTCATTCCTCCATTTTTAACTTTATACTATATTTTTAAAAAAGATTAAGATTTATTTAGTTCTTTCGGATTAATTTACAAAGACATCCTAAGGATCTTACTAATAGAAAATTATATAAAACCTAATTATTGTGAATGAATGGCAATTTTGTACTAAGACATACTCGCACATATTGCAACTCCTCTTGTAAAAGTAAGATAATATTGTGCTTAATAGAGATTTTTTTTACATAAATTTAATAAGAATTAGACAAAAAAATTTAAGCATGAAGTATAGTTTTAGCATGATCAAAGATTTATATATGGTGAAATAATATCTTTAGGGTTTTATTTTATATCAAAGATTTTATATGGTGAAATAATATATTTAGGGTTTTGTTTTAGATTAAAGATTTATATATATGGTGAAATAATATTTTTAGGGTTTCGTTTCATGTAGATCCAAATTAAAAAATTTAATTAAATTTTTTGATCATGGAAATATTAAATTAAAATTTTGGATTATGAAAATATTAATTTTTTATATTGTTAGATTTTTATAATTAAAAGGAAGTTTATTATAAGATTAGACGACTTTATTAAATTATTTTAATAATTTATATTTAATAGTTGAAATCAACAAAATTACAATCAATAATCAATAAACTCGAAAAACAATTTTACCTTATACTTAAGAAAAAAAATATAATTTCAATATTTAATTATACTTAAAAAATAATAATTTCAATCCTTAATTATACTTAAAAAAAAAAAAAAAAATATAATTTCAATATTTAATTATACTTAAAAAATAATAATTTCAATCCTTAATTATACTTAAAAAAATAATAATTTCAATCCCTGTACTTTCACCTAAACTTTGTTTCATTCAAAACCCTTGAAGTATATTCAAAATCTCTTTCTCGCATCATCAATCCAGGGGTTCCCAGGCATTTGAGAGCAGCTGTGCATAGGCTGTATGAAGAGATGAAAGTCAAAATTAGAACTTCAACAAGCATTTCTTAAAGTTTTAGAAGCGGTATCGGGGTCAATCAAGGTTGCCCATTGTCTCCTACCCTTTTTCGGTTATATATTGACAAGCTTGAAGAGTGGCAAAATTCGCAAGGGGGTGATGGTATACATTTGGGCAAGTTCGTTATAAGGCTTCTTTTGTACGCAGATGACCTTATATCGATTGCTAAATCAGCTCTTGGTTTGCAAGAGCACTTTGTTCCCTTGAGCATTTTTGTAGAAAGGTGGGGATGCAAGTCAATATTAGTAAAACGAAAGTAGTGGTTTTCTCTAACAAAAGAAAGCATAACCAGCATAAGTTCTACTTTGAAGGCAACATTTTGGAAGAAGTTGCAGACTACAAATATCTTGGAAGTGACTTCAACAGAAATTTAAGTTGGGATGGTTGTATAAAGAAAAGAACTTTAGGGGGTTGGAAAGCATTTTATGCTTTTCAAAACAGGGGTAGAGAGGCAGAGCTGTGGGACTGGAAAACCACTCTAACTCTTTTTGGGCTTCTAGTAATTCCGATGATTCTCTACGGTTGTGAACTGTGGGCTAGCAGCACAACCAAGATGTAGTGGAAACAAATTGAGAAAATTCAGAATCGTTTGATTACAAACAAATTCAAAATTAAAAGTGTAGTTCCTTATGCTATCCTGTTAAGTGAAACATGGACTACTCCTATTGAAGTAATTGTTATGGTGCGAGTCATAAGGTATTTGAAAAAAATGAGCAAATGAAAGAGGGTAGATGGCCTAAGGTTGTGCTTAGTGACAGATTGTGCAAAAGAAAGAAGACTTGTGTTATCCACAATTTTGGTCATCGTGATGATGGTATGATAATGTTATGATGATGGAAAATCAAGATCTTCACTAAGAACACTTTCCTGAGAAAAGTTACATTTGTCTGCTTCCAGAAATCATGCTTTTAGGAGATGTTCGCAGGCTACCTATATATCTGCCTGCGAGAATGTCTGATTCTCGCAGGCTGCATTAAGCTTGAGTGCGAACAGTTCGCACTGTAACTAACTGTCAGGGTGCGAACATGTTCCAAAGGAAGGAAAAAGATAAAAATCTCGAATCTTCTAGAAGGGAATCTTCTAGAAACATAAGTTGGCTTCGAATGGTTGTTCAGGTGCTGGCATTCCAGATATCTTGGGATCATTCCTATCCAAGTAACTAATCTATCTTCTCCTATATATTGAGGAGATTGCTCATGGAAAAGGTTAGAAGCAAACTAGCAAGAGATTGATTGGAGAATTAGTGCAAGACTGTATGGAGGACTGATGCTACAACAGCTAGAAACAATAGCAAGGTCATCACAAGTGGTTGATTTTCTTCATGCATGAGCAAGTGTGTGTGTCAGAGCTAGGAGCCATCGAAAGAAGACCTACGACATCAAGGCTCAGGTTGTAAGTTTCACTTTCAATTAATTCAATACAGTAATATGTCCCTTTCCCATAAAGAAAATGTCACTTTATTACATAATTCCTTGATCATATGTATAGATTAGCTATTGAATATATTAATCTGCCTTTACTTCGATTGGTTTGTATTGTTGTGATCTGAACGGTGCAAGAGCATTGGAGCAAAGCTTGGAACAACAGAGACCCAAGGAAAGTGTTCATAAGGTATGTCCATAATCCTTATCTCTTAGTTCATTCAATAAGCTAGATCAAGGGAAAGTGTATTATTCTGTCCTGTTTTGTTCTAGATCCAGGTGGATCTAGGGAGATCGGTTTGTATCCGCACTCACGGATTTATCCTGAAACAAAATTGACGACTCCACTGGGAAACATCCCTTTGTCTTTATGGTTTTTTTTAATTTTTCTGTGGCCATTTGCTCTATTTATATTATTCTCCTGTTTTGTCAGTCTCTGAGTCCTCAGGATATCTTGAGGGACCTTCTGGGTCTATAAGTCAGTTTGAATTTTGCTTGCATTTTCAAAATTTTTATTATCTTCAAGAGTTCTCGCACTGTGTCCATTGACAGCCTGCGAGAACCAGTCAAGTTTGCACCCTGCATATAGGGTCCAGTGCGAACACCTCGCACCTTGCTTCAAGGTGGCCTGCGAGAATCCTATCTTCTCGTGTTGTGTGATACTGCTGGCCTGCGAGCAAGATTTTTGAAAATTTTGAAATTAAGTTTTGACTTTTCCAATGGCTCAGAACAATTGAATTGTGTCTTTTTGGCTTATTGGATCATTGACTTATACATCTCTTGTTGTAGTTTGCTTGCTTGAACAGATTTAGGGTTTCTAGGTCTTTCTTGCCCTTGGTCGCTTGACTTTCTTTTCTTGGCTCTGTTTGGCATTTTTTTTCTCTCTGACTTCTGGAGTTGGATGTGTCTGATTGACTGAGAAACAGTGATTGGTAGAGAGTTAAGTGCTTGGTTTTTTCTCATTTGCTTGGTGGTTCGAAAGAACATTTTTCATTTGCATTGAGAAGATTTTTTGTTTTGTTCTTGGTTCTTGCTTTCGTTGAAAGAGTTGATTGGGTTGTTATTGTTGATTCTTTATGGTTTGATTTTTTTTTCTCATTGATCAGAGTTCTTCTTGGAAAGTGAACAACAAGTTTTCTTTCAAGATTTTTGTTTTTGTCTTTTAGAAAACAGTGAAAATATAATTTTAGAGTTTATTGAAGTAATTGAAAAAGACATATTGAGATTGTTCATTGATAAAGGATTGTTTGCATTGACATCTGAAAGGAAATTGAGCATTGCATTTGCAATGTAGTATTGAGATTGATTCGGAAAATGTTCTCTCTCTCCCATAACCAGGATTCATGGAATGAAAAAGATTATATTTCATCATTATCCTTGCATTATTTGGGTCAGAGTCATACATCATGAGTTTCACTTCCGTTACCTTTGAGTAATCAACAGCTCTTAAACACATTGCGTAATCTTAAAATTGATCTAGTAACTTTTTCTGGGGCTCTTTACACCAACATATTAGCTAGGGTAGTTCTTTGGAGTAGGAAGAGAGACACACTCTCCAAAAGCTCAAAAACACACAATAACATCTTGAGTTAGGGAGTGTTAAATTCCATTGGCAGCATATTGTTCTGGGACGCCCTTCTAACACAAGGGTTAAGCACTAGGTCGCATTAGTGTTGGCAGAGTTACTAACCCTACTTTGTTGACATCGGTGTAGAGATTGCACGTATTACGGGGATCACTCCGAGGTATACTCACAATTATGAGTGGAAGCCTTTGAGTTGGTTTCGGGCTAGATACCCTGCCCTTGCGTGTGGATCGGACTGACGACTGTTCCCCCAGGTTGTACTGTTGTTTGTGGTGACCTTAG
>JZKD02S2407289.1:13544-28772 GCA_000966675.3 Picea glauca
AGGGCTTCCACCCCAAAGCCATCAGTACCCGCAAGTAAACCGACAGTTGCCTTTCCTTGCTACTTTGGATTTGCCAAATTTGTCTAGGATTCTAAATGATCCTATTCGTCACTCTCCTCAATGGCCTGTTATCCCTGCTAAACTTCCATCAGATATTCCGAAGTTCAATGGCAAGGCGGGAGAGGACCCAAATAATCATGTCATGACTTTTCATTTATGGTGTTCGTCCAATTCTTTGATGGATGAATCCATTCGCCTACGTTTTTTCAAAGAACTCTAACTGGTTCCGCTGCGAAGTGGTACATTGAATTGCCACGAGGTTTCTTCTCTGATTTTAATACTCTGGCTATGGATTTTCTTACACATTACCAGTTACCGATCCGTTATGATACTGGGACTGAGATTTTAACTTTTTTTAAACAATCTAAAGGCACTCATATCTCGGATCATATACATGAGTGGAGACGGAGACGACGTCTCATCAAACTTGAGCTCCCTGATCAGTTACTGGCAGAATGGTTCACGAAATCCTTTGTGAACGAGATTGGTAAAGAAATCGCCATGGGTGGCGTTGTTACGGAGGAGCAGGCTATAAGTCGTGCCCAATATCTTGATCTCGTTTATTCGCAAACGGGAACATTGTACGATTTGCTACCTGACCTACCCTGTCCTGGTACTTCCAGCGCTTCAACTACTCCAGCTGCCTCGCATGCAGCTGATGGTGTGATTGGTTCTACTCATACCCACTCACATGTTGTTTCGAATACAACCCCCAAATCTACATCTTCTAATGTTCAAAGTGCTCCGTCTCCTGCCTCTCCCGTCGGTAAAACCTCCGAGGTGAGCGCGGTTCAATCTACCCCGACCAGTAAACGTAAATCTAAAAAGGGGAGAGGCAAGAATAAGGGGGGCAAGAATAATAATCCGAACGAACAAACTACAAATGCTCCTGTTGAAGAGAGGGATAAGCGCAAACCGCGGTACCCTTGCCTTATCTGCGGTGACGATCACTATACAAAGGATTGTCCTCGACGTGCCGAAGTTAACAAGTTCCTTCAAGGAACGCCCAAACCTTATACGCCAGCAGTCTTGTCCCAACCCTTCCCGTCTCAGCAGCAGGCCTCCTTGGTCATCCATGACCAACCATCTACTTCTACGACATCATATGTTTTGATGTGCTCTAGTGATTGTAAGAAGAACGACGTTGCAATCGCAACTAGAGCCAAAGACTATACTCCTTCTAAGGAGAAGGTTGACGATTTACCTCCTGATCTGGTACAACCCTCTCCACCGAATCCGCCTACGAACGGTCCTCGTCATCTCGAACGACCGAGTCTCGATACAGTCCTACGACCCCCTAAGGGTGTTGTTCGCAAGTCGATTTTTAATCCTCATGCTCGTGCAGCCCAGAACTACAGTATTGTGGAAGATATGGCCCAAGCACCTTCAGCGATGTCTACCCTTGAAGTCCTTCAGTCTTGTCCTGCACAACGAAGGGCTCTGTTAAAAGCTATAGGCGGAATTGATCCTACAGATTTGAATTTGATAGTCTTTGACTTGGACAAACATGTTCCAAGGTTACCCCCTCAGCTTGCTTTTCAGATACAAGTTATTGTTGCCGACAAGAACATTTGTCGCACAGTTGTTGATGAGGGGGCCTCTACGTGCGTAATGTCTCTTACTTGTTGGAAAGCCATTGGCTCTCCTCCTTTAACGGAATCACAAAATACTTTGAAAGCCTTTAATGGCTCTGGTTTTAAGCCTTACGACGTTCTTTCCTCGTTGCCTATCACTCTAGAAGGCAAGACCGTCCAAGTTGAAGTGGAAGTTTTCGATGCTCCCTTAGATTATAATCTTCTTCTTGGTCGTAGCTGGGTAGATTCCATGCGCGCTGTTGTGTCAACACTTTTCTGTGTCGTACGATTTCCTCACCAGGGAAAAGTTGTTACAGTTGATCAACTTTCCTTCTTTAATTTCGATACTCGTACTGGCAATGTGTCGTTTATAGCTAAAACCCTACCGGGTTACGAGAATGTTGGAGTCGGTCTTTTAAAGGACTCTTCGTTAATGGGTACTTTTCCCATACCACCACCACCCAATATTCTACGCCTGTCAGTTGCTTCTATTAATATGATCTTCGTTGTACCTCATGAGCTTCCTGTGACTTTTGACCCTTGGATAGTCCCTGATCCAGGAGATCATTCTCGTTTCGGCGACGTCATGTCGTTAAGCCTGGTTGAGTCTGCTTATCAAGCGATTCAATCGACAACCCCTTCTTTACCCTCTCTTGAGGAGTTGTCTCCCGATCCTTTCCGTGTCATCTTTCCCACTGACGAGATGATCATGTCCATCATGGCCAATACATCGTGGATGATGGGCATCATCGTTCCATACTGTTTCTGGAACAACACACTCTAGAGAACTACCAACGGATTTCGACTCCGTCAACCGTTGTTGTCATTACGACCGTTCCCGGATCTACACGTGATGTGTTTGCGGAAGGGAATCTTAGTAATATTTCTCCCACGATACCCATTGATATTTCAGTTAAACCTGGGATAGTTGAAAATGTTCATATTGGAGCTTCGTGTTCTCCAAAGGAAATTGTCATCTATACTGCTTTGTTCAAGGAATTTCATGATGTCTTTGCCTGGAGTTATGAAGAGATTCCAGGTATCGACCCGTCTATCGTTGTGCATGAGATAAAGACTTACCCCTGAGCTAAACCAGTCTGGCAACGCCTTCGCCCTGTCCATCCACGTAAAGCGACAACTATCAAACTCGAAGTTGAAAAACTTCTTAAAGCCGGTTTTATTTATCCCGTGGCATTGATAGAATGGGTTTCCAACCCCGTACCGATTGATAAGAAAGGCGGTAGTATATGTGTTTGCGTCGATTATCGGAATATTAACAAAGCATGTCCGAAGGACAACTTTCCGACCCCTTTCGTCGACCAGATCGTCGATGACTTTGCCGGCAGTGAAATCTTTTCCCTCATGGATGGATTTTCCGGCTATAATCAGATTAACATCGCTCCTGAGGACCAACATAAGACTGCTTTTATTTGTCCTTGGGGTACTTTCGCCTATAGAAAACTTCCATTCGGTCTTAAGAACGCGGACGCAACATTTCAACGTGCTATGTCTTATGCGTTTCACGATATAAAACATATCGTTCAACCTTATTTAGACGATTTGCCAGCTCATTCTTTACAACGAGTCGATCACCCCAATCATCTCCCAGCAATTTTCGTTCGTTGTCGGTTCTATCGCATTCGTCTAAATCCTCATAAATGCATTTTTTGCGTAGAGTCCGACCGTCTTCTTGGTTTCATTGTTTCACGTCAGGGGATCCGGGTGGATCCTATTAAGGTTGAGGCGATTCTCAATCTTCCCCCTCCTTCTTCACTGCGCCAGTTACAAAGTTTGCAGGAGAAAGCAAACTTTCTTCATCGTTTCATACCTAATTACGCCGAGATTACTCGTGGTTTCACACTTCTTTTAAAGAAAGGTTCAGAGTTTGTTTGGGATAAAGTTGTCAACAACGCCTTTGAAGCTTTAAAGTTGTCCCTCACAAAAGATCCTCTTCTTTTCCCTCCTGATTATAGTCGAGATTACTTTCTTTATTTGGTTGCTTCTAAGTATACTATCGGCATGGTCCTCGTCGAGGAGGATGATAACCACGATGAACATGTTATCTATTACTTGAGTAGAAGTCTATTATCAACGGAAGTCAAGTACCAACATGTTGAGAAACTGGCTTTAGTTGTTGTTCAAGCAGTTCAACGTTTTCGTCATTATATTCTCTTTAGGAAAACTACAGTGATTTCACATTGTAATCCCATGCAACATATATTGACACGTCAATTACTGGGGGGCAAGTACTCCAAGTGGATTGTCATTCTCCAGGAGTTCGACTTGGAATTCGATCGCGCCACGTCGAAAAAATCCTTAGTTTTCGCCGAGTTAACTTGTGACTTTCCCCACACTACCACGGAAAAAGTAGTAGTCGGTTCGTTACCTGACGAATCTCTTTTCCTTATCAATACCGACGATATTTGGTACGGAGATATCATTATATATCTCCAAACTCAAACTTTCTGGCCTGCTTTGTCCAGTAATGAACGACGTCGTATACGTTATCAGGCTCGCCAGTACATTATCCTCGGCGATACTCTTTACCGTCGAGGCATTGACTCTGTCTTTCGACGTTGTTTGACTTTTGACGAAGCTGAGAAAGCTTTGAATGACTGCCATTCAGGAGCATGTGGCGGTCATATGTCTGGGTATGCTACTGCCCAGAAGATCTTACGTGCATGATACTTTTGGCCTTCTTTGTTCAATGACTGCATTACTGCTGTTCAAAAGGGTGATGCCTACCAGACCTATCAACAAAAAATTAGGTCGCATCCTGCTCCCCTTCATTCTGTAGTCTCAATAGGTCCTTTTGCTAAATGGGGCATTGATTTCATGACATGTCACCCTCACTCGACCAAGGGGCATGGTTATATTATTGTAGCTATTGATTATTTTACAAAGTGGGCCGAGGCAATGCCGACATTCGATAATACTGGGAAGACTGCAGCATTATTTTTTTTCAACCATGTCATCACTCATTTTGGTGTTCCTCAGGCTATCGTTACCGATCACGGTAGTCATTTTAGGAATTATATGATGTCGAAACTTATAGAGAAGTTGGGCCTTCGTCATGATAGCTCAACATCCTATTATCCGCAGGCTAATGTCCAGGTTGAAGCAATCAATAAGGTTCTCATAACTATGATTCGACAGATGATAAGAATACATAAAACCACTTGGCACACGATGTTGTTCTCCGCATTGTGGGCATATCAGACATCTGTTAAATCCGCTACGGGATTTACACCCTTTCGATTAGTTTATGGCATGGAAGCCATTCTGCCAATAGAATGTGAGATATCGTCTCTGAAGCTAGCTGTCGAACTCTTACCTAATACTTCTGCTGAGGAGGAACGTCTGTTGTATTTGATGCGATTAGACGAGACCCGATGTGATGCCACTTTAGTAATAGAAGCCCAAAAGAAATGCGTTAAGGCACAATATGACAAGCATGTCAAGCCTCGTGTTTTCTCTGAAGGTGATCTTGTTCTTCTGTATGAACAGGATAAAGATGTCCTAGGAGCCGATAAATTTGAACCTATGTGGCGTGGTCCCTACATTTTCAGCAAAGTTTTGGAAAAAGGAGCGTATGAGCTAGTTGATTATGATGGTGTACCTTTGAGTGAACCCAGGAATGGGTTGTACTTAAATAAGTACTATGCATAAGTTATCTGTGCATGAGTATTTGTATTTTATGTATCATACTGCATGTGTGTGTTGCTTTAGTTTTGCTTTTGACGTTATCTGGTCTCTGCCCTTACGTGGCGTTGTGTTTGATTGCCAGATGTCGGAGTATTCACTACCTTATATTGGCTTCGCCGACAGTGTTAGTCGTAGTACTCGGAACCTAGCTTCTGCTGCATGGACAATCTATGCCCCGACAAACGAACTCATATCTCTACGAGGTATATGTCTTGGCCGAGCAACCAACAATATCGCTGAGTATAGCGTCGTGGTGGAACTATTGGTTGATGCTATCTCTCTTGGAATTCGTCATTTGGTTGTGCGACTTGACTCGCAGCTTGTAGTACTACAACTCAGTAATGTATATTCTATTCGAAGTCCTTCTCTATTGAGGGTATATTTGCGGATTCGCCTCTTGGAACGGTACTTTGATCACATTGAATATCAACACATTCCTAGATGTCTTAATACATTGACAGATGCTTTAGCCAATTATGTATTGGACAGGCATTTGAACAATTTATAAGTCAAACACATTAAAATGTACACAATGTAAAGTAAACGGGTAGAAGCCATGTATATATATAATGATCAAAAGAGTTTGTTTTTACAAAATGTTTGTCCGAAGACCAAAATATAAAAAATTGAAGCTCATGGCTTCTACATAAGGACGTCACGGATGACGTTCACAATAGCACACTAATGTCCTAGCAACTCTGCGGAGCAGTCGACCCATAGATGCAGAGACTCCCACAGTGTGACGCTGATCGCGTCATGGGATCTCTTCCAGAGTCATATCTGGAACGTCTGCCATCAGACCCTCTAAATTCTGCTCCACCGTCAGATAATCCTCGGTGTACTGTGGAACGACTACTGCTGCCTCTCCTCGACGCTGAACAAGAGAACTACCAGCAGGTCTATAGGCTCCAATGTCTGTGTTATCAACAAAATTTGGTGTTAGTCTTCAGATAAATCTATAAAACAAAAACATTTAAATATGTTAAAAATACAAAAACATTTAAAAGATAAAAAATTGATGTACTTCTTACCGAGGTCTCCCCACTGTTCATCCTCAAGTAGTGCGAGGTCAGGATCGCCGCAGAAATCCAAGCCAACGTATGCATAATCTTCTACCATCAGCACCTGGCCTTGAAGCCAGTCGAAGAAGGTATCGTCATACCTAACGATCGGTCCTGCCACATGTCGGGCCATGAGTTGACACCATCGTAACATCCTTGGATCCCTAGGATCCGGAAAGTGCCACTCAGCCTGAATTCTAAACACAGGGACCCTCTCACAGAAGAAGGACACCAACAAAGATCCATATCCGAAGTGTTTTAGATCTCCACGCCTGCACTTAGTCAACTGTTTTTTGAGACTGCGTAATACTGCATCTGCCCAGTTAAATACCCAGGGCTCAGTACACTCGATGGCATACTGAAAATAACTCTACAAAGCCATATGTGGAGCGACACTTCCTGCCATCCGAGCGATAGTGAAGAGAATGGTACAGAGAGTCAAGTCAGTTACTCCCCAGATGGCTACCTTCCCTTTCGTTCTTTCGGCCTCAGGTACACAATACTGGGCGCAGTATTCACTCATTTTCAAATCGCCCCTTCTGCTTCCAGTCAAACTGACATAGGACCCTCGCCTGGATAACCCGGTCAAGAAATATATGTCCTCAATGTCGATAGTTAATGTGTGAGCTCCGACACTGAAAACTTGTTGATCCGGATCCCACATTCGGACCAAGTATTCCAGCAATCGAACTTGGGCTCTCATGCTCGGGATACATAAATATTTCAAGAGACCGCAATCTCTTAAGGCAACAATGGTCGGAGGGTGATTTTCGGCGTTTGTATTATCTTCCTCGTGTTCTCGTTCTCACCATTAGAGCACCATGATGATGGCTTTTAACTTGCATGATAAACATATGAAGATGGTTAATAATCTTAAACATGGAAAAATTCTTTCTTTTGGCTAAACGTTGCATAAATTTTTAAACTTTGCGCTGTTCGTAGGTGACCTATGGCACGCAGTGCGAACTTCTCGCAGGCTGCCTTAGGCCCACCTGGGAGAATGAGGCATTCTCGCAGGTCCCGTATGGGCAGCCTGCGAGAATTCCTCTACACGCATAGGGTTTTAAAAATTGACTTAAAAATTGACTTTTAACCAAAGAAATAATAAATTTGAACCATGAAAAGATAAAGGATGGAGAGCTTACCGAAATGTCGCAGACGCTTCGTGGAATGATCGCCTGAAGCTCCCAGAAATCAACGCTGAAGGTAGAAGGTAAAATGGAGGTTTTTTGAACTCAAATGGTAAAAAGGTAAAATGACATGGTAAAATGTGTTGGATTCATTTTAATTGCTTTTTATTATGTCAAAAGTGGATTTTTTATATTTATTCATTATTTAACCCTAATTACTAATGCAAAAATGCGTAAAGTGACTTGCAGGTATGAAACACGGAGGGTCATGGACAATTTTTCTATGGTGTGGTATATTTTTGATTGTTTTCTATGGTTTTGACATAAAACCTCGAATGCCTTTTATCCGTTCTTGCGCTTGTGAAAAACATGAGAACGTGATCGAGCGTTGTTTTATCTCTTTCCGGGCTCGTTGTGGTTACACGAAAAAGGAACCCCCTGGAGTTTTCTTTAAGCTCTTTTCAGACTCTCGAAACAGGAAAAGATTGCCGAGCGATCTTGCTATTTTCACGCTCATTAAAGTATTTGAAGTTACGCGTCCTTCGAGCGATAGTTTACCCCTTTTTCGGTCTCGTTGGACTATTGTACGAAAAAAGGAACTGAGAGAGTTCTCTTTTAAGTGTTTTTCCAAACTCTATGATCTTGAAAAACCTTCGAGTTTACTATCTCTGGACTCGTTAAACAAACATTGACAGACCCGTAATGGGACCGAACCACTTCTTCCTAGGGTTCGTTAAAAGTACTCCGAGGGACTCGTCCTAAGGATGAGCTTATATCAACAAGCATATGTGATCCTCTTCAAGCTTGCGTAAAAATAAAGAGGTACTTGCCAGAAATGGCGGGGGAAAATTTGGGAAAGGGATATGTTTCATCTTTGCGTTAATTGGCAGTAAGTGTCGCTCTTGAACATGACACCCCCTATTCATCATTTGAAGCCGGTTTGGGAAATCCATTTTGTCTCTCATTCGATTTGATAACAAGGTCTTTCCATGTGTCGTCTTTGAGTCAATGCTGCCAAATCGTTGATTGTGTCGTTCATATGTTCAAGAGCAGTCCGTCTGAAACCTCTATTTGAGTCGGCCATCTACAGTTATCCTTCATTCCGTGTCGGCCTTCCCTGTGTCCAAAGTTCAATTGCCACATACTCTGTTTCACTTTCAAACTCTATTACTCATTTCGTGTCATTGATGGGGGATACATCAAGGCCCTCCTGTGACGAGTCTTGTTCCGTCGATATCAACACATTATCCGGGATTAAGACTTAGAAATCATTCAGTACCTTGGAGCTTGCATGCCTCAATGGCAAGTTTTCTTGCTTTCGATAGTGGGTTTACATCATTGACCCTTGATCGAAAGAGTCCATCGGATGTTCGACATCAACTCATTTATTCACAATTGATGGATTGTACTGTAGTACCTTGGGAGTCATTGACATCAACGGTGATTTCCCTCGCACTTGTTAACGATTACATCAATGACTGGTAATCAAGTGGTTTCTACCATGTTCGACTTCGACACATGTAATCACATGGTTAGATTCGTACTTTGGGCGACAAGATTGAAGACCCTGGATATTGTCTTTGTGATCCAGGTTGCGATGGAGTATATGTATAATTTGCGACACATAGATTCACTGTGTATGTTTCATGGCTATGTCGTCTTAACTGAAAATTTGTCGCATAGATCCACAGTGTATTCAGGTGGCTATGCTATATTATGACTGCATGGATCCACAGTGTATGATTGGTGGCCATGACCTTTGTTTATTATGTCACCAAGGGATACATATGATATTCTGCCGATGCTTGGATGTTAGCAGGTTTCCGATTAGATGCGCTCTTGGTTCTCGACACACACATGCAGCTTACAAAGTCTATCGACTGTCACTGATTCCACTCTCAGACTTTGGGGGGCATTCTGTTATCCACAATTTTGGTCATCGTGATGATGGTATGATAATGTTATGATGATGGAAAAACAAGCTCTTCACTAAGAACACTTTCCTGAGAAAAGTTACATTTGTTTGCTTCCAGAAATCATGCTTTTAGGAGATGTTCGCAGGCTACCTATATATCTACCTGCGAGAATGCCTGATTCTCGCAGGCTGCATTAAGCTTGAGTGCGAACAGTTCGCACTGTAACTAACTGTTAGGGTGCGAACATGTTCCAAAGGAAGGAAAAAGATAAAAATCTCGAATCTTCTAGAAGGGAATCTTCTAGAAACATAAGTAGGCTTTGAATGGTTGTTCAGGTGCTGGCATTCTAGATATCTTGGGATCATTCCTATCCAAGTAACTAATCTATCTTCTCCTATATATTGAGGAGATTGCTCATGGAAAAGGTTAGAAACAAACTAGCAAGAGATTGATTGGAGAATTAGTGCAACACTGTATGGAGGACTGATGTTACAGCAGCTAGAGACAACAACAAGGTCATCACAAGTGGTTGATTTTCTTCATGCATGAGCAAGTGTGTGTGTTAGAGCTAGGAGCCATCGAAATGAGACCTACGACATCAAGGCTCAGGTTGTAAGTTTCACTTTCAATTAATTCAATACAGTAATATGTCCCTTTCCCATAAAGAAAATGTCACTTTATTACATAATTCCTTGATCATATGTATAGACTAGCTATTGAATATATTAATCTGCCTTTACTTCGATTGGTTTGTACTGTTGCGATCTGAACGGTGCAAGAGCATTGGAGCAAAGCTTGGAACAACAGAGACCCAAGAAAAGCGTTCATAAGGTATGTCCATAATCCTTATCTCTTAGTTCATTCAATAAGCTAGATCTAGGGAAAGTGTATTATTCTGTCCTGTTTTGTTCTAGATCCAGGTGGATCTAGGGAGATCGGTTTGTATCCGCACTCACGGATTTATCCTGAAACAACTTGGATGCGGCAAAATAACAAATGGTTTAGTAAATGGGGCATTTGCTTTAGCATGTGTCCTACAAACAATAAAGAGATAAAAACTTTTGTTATGGATACGTTCTATAAACATACTTGGGAGAAAGAGCTAGGGAGAAAGAAGAAGTACTACATTGAAGAGTTTAACCCCACTCATAACCACCAACAAAAGGCGTACATATGGACCGATATTTCTTGGAGATTTAAAATTCTTATTGCTCAATTAAGGACTAATTCTCATCAACTCCGTTGTGAAACAGGGCGCCTGAAAAGGCCAAAATAAATGTGGGAGGAAAGAGTATGTAGTTTGTGCTCCTCCGGAAAAGTGGAAACAAAAAAACATTTCATTTTAGAATGTGAGGCCTTCAAAGACAGCAGGGAAAGTTATGCAGGTATTCTAGCATCTAGTTCTTGGGATAATCTATTCAGCGAAGAGTTTGTCGATAAGCTGGGAGCGGTTATTGTAAAACTTGACAGGAAAAGGGCCGAATACAAAAGCTAGATGGTAAAACACTCTGTCCCATAAACTATTTTTAACCTCGTGAACGTTAAAAATACTTTCTTTCTTTCTTTCCAATCAAAACACATTTCTAATTACAATTTAACCTCTAAAAAATGTTACAACAAGTTATTATTCCCACATTTAAAAAATATAATAATCAATTTTTCTTTGCCAAACATCATAATTAATTTTTATGCAAACTGTCTAAATGGTATGAAATGTATGTACTTTGTACAAACACACTCATTAACTTTGGTGAATCGATGGAAATAATGTCAAAAAGTACCATGCCCACCACCACTTTGGTCTTTTTGATGTAAAAACGTGGTGTTGCTTTCAAAAAAATTTTGTGGTGTTGCTTTCAAAAATATTTTGTGTTTTGTGGTTTTTGCCCCACTATTTATATGAGGCAGCCAGAACACTCCAAACCCTCCCGTTGTGTTGGAATCGAGGATGGCCGGGGACAAACGTCAGAGAAGCAGAAGCAAGAGTGACAGCAGATCTCCAAGTCCGACTCCTACTACTTCCAAGTCGCCGGATCGAGACTCGCCCGCTGTCAAAGCCACTCCTTCAGAGAATGCCGCCGAACGAAGAGCCGGTAAAAATAACCATCTAAAGGTAGAAATTTGCAAGGATTTCTTCAAAGGCCGCTGCAAACGCTTGCCTTCAGACTGCAAATACGCCCATCCTGTCTCCACCGTCGCAGTTGAAGAGTAACTGCAGATTTTACTCCCTCTACATTTAATTTTCTTGAAATTTTGTCCGCTTGTAAACAGAGTTTGAATTCAATAGTTGTTAACATTTGATAATTGTCTGTGGGAAGTCTTTTTTCTTTCCCTTTTTGGCTTGCAAGTTGCTTTGAGAAACCCACCCCATTGTCGGGGACTGCACCACATAATATGGTCTTCCTTTGGATTAGGTTCCAGGTCCTGCGGTATCTGTTCTGCCAAATTCGACTGGGACTTGCACCCGGCCTCATCCCTTTCTTGACATGCCATTTGTGTGCGGCAGACCATGGGAAGAAGGAATCCGGATGGGTGGCTCAATACTCCGTCTACTTAACCTGTGAACTATGATCCGGTTAACTTGGGAAGCCATTTCAAACAGGTAGATAAATTGAGATGAACTCCAAGGTCCCGCTGGCGTGGGAATCCATTTCAAACTTGTAGATCAATTGAGATAAGCTCCAAGGCCCGCTGGCGTGGGAAGCCATTTCAAACAGGCAGATTAATTGAGGTAAGCTCCAAGGTCACGCTGGCGTGGGAAGCCATTGGGAACAGGTAGATAACTTGAGATAAGCTCCCACTCAACAATTGGACTCATTTCACACCATTTTGTTCAAATTTTTTGGTTAGGTTAAAGTTAACTAATTCCGTCTGTCTTAGATTTCACTGTAGAATTAGCTATCGAGGCAGTTAATGTGTCAGAAACTGGACAGGCTATGAATTGAACCTAGGACCTGCCCTAGGCCAGTAGGCTGCTCTACCACAAAGCTGTATGCCCCTTTCACGATGGGAACCTTTATTGGTTGGTGTGGATCGCTATCTCTTGCAATATTTAAATTTCAGGTGATTTAAATTTAGCAGAAACCATAGGAATGACCAACTTTTATTAAAAAATTATCTAAAATGATGGATTCAAAGTCACGATTCAAATTTGGCAAACCCAAAATGGAGTGTCAATTCAGTGTCTTGACAAAACCTGGCCCAAAACTAAGCAATAATCGATTTATTAAAATACAAGGAAACATAGAACCGAAAATTTCAGGGACAAACTTGGGAAACTTCAAAATATTTGGCAAAGTTGGCAAGCTCGGTAATAACTTGGCACTTGACCAAAATTCAATGAGTTTTGTCAAACATTTTGATTATTCTTGCCAAGTTGATGAGCCGACTTGACTTGTCAAATACTCGACATACTCATTGAGTTCTGCTCCTATGGATAGACTCTAGAATAGTGCTTTTGGCCCAAAAAAGTGCTTCCAAAGTAGAAAGACAAAGGAAATAACCCTAACCTTGGCCACAAAGTAGAAGCACGAGGATCAGTGTAGTTGTTCGATTGAAGAAAGAAAAACATTGGAAGGATAGTGAATTATTATTTGTAAGGCTAGATGATGGAAGAAATGAAGATGAAGGCTTTGAAGGCAAAAGACCTGAAGATGAAAGTTTGCAAGAAGATGAAGACAGTTGTTGACATTGCACACTGGTCTGAAATTTTGACAAAAAGTGGCGGCAATGTCTTTGAAATTGGTACATTTCCTCCTCATTTGGAAGAATCACAAATTGTGAATGTAAAGATTATCAAGAGTTAGCCTGTACGTTTGAAGGTTTAGGAAATATAGATATAAACACTTTAATACAAGTTAATTTGAAAGTTATAGAACAATCCAAGAACATTATAGTGGGAATTATTGGGATTTAGTTTTAGTGGCAGTTGCCATCAATATATCTGAAGAATGTAAGGATATATTTGTTTGGTTTCATTAAAAGGGTTCCCACTAGAGTTGTGTATACACAAAACTGAATCAATCCCAAAATCACAACAGGTAAGAAGGCATCTATGTTGAATAAATGATATTTATGCTTTCAGTGTGGATGAAGATATTTAGAAGTTGTTGGTCGTTAGGAATATTTTTAAAGTCATTATAAGTGAATGGGTATATGCTATATTAATAAGTCCAAAGAAAGACAATAGACTTAAGGATTATTTTGAAGGATGGAAATTTATATTAAAATGTAGAAACCTAGGCTAATCTTACTAGTCCTTAATATAAAAAATGTAAAATGTTTGGCGATATTTTTGTAAAAATATTCAAATTTCTAAGGATTTTTTATAGTTTCTATAAAATTTTGGCGATTTTTGAGGTAAAATAATTTTATTTTATGGAATTTGGGTGAATCAATTTTAGAAAAAATGGAAATTAGCGAATCTTTTTTTGGGAAAACCCATGGAAAATTAGCCCATTGGCAAAATTTATCCCCTAAAATTTTCCCTAGTAGAATTATATTAGAATTTGTGTAGATTTCAAATCATTGAATGTTGCTATAAAGAAAGTTCCCTTTTCCATACTGTTCAAGGGTTTGCTCTTGGAGGCAGTATCCACTATAGTAATAAGCACAAAGCAAGGTAAACACATAAAAAATGTTATCAAAGAAAAGGGTGAAATGTATTAGATCTCTTTACATTGTTAATGTCTCGAGATTTAGTGTTAGCATGGTGATCTCAAAGTGAATGTTGAGATTTGGAAATCGATGAATTATGGATAGCAATGGAGTTAATTTTAGCATACTTGTTTAGTGAGTAGGGAATGAACGATTTGGCTAGGTTGTTGGTGCTTGATGTGGTATCATACAAGGACTATTGTTTAATTGGTTTGCATATCTTTTGAGTAAGATCAAGATTTCTCAGCATTGGTTATTGTGAAAAACATCGTCATGGTTTAATCTATCACTTTATGCCCATACATTGTTCTATGAAGTTAGCTAGTGTAGGAGTGGATGATGTTGCACCAAAAAAGGTAATTTCTTGTAGGAGTGGTATAGCTTCTCTACAACTATAGTGTCAAAGTTGGATACAAAGTGTTAAGGTTTAAGCTATTATTGAGTTTCATTTCATTTCATTAGATAACAATAGCATAGATAGGATCACTGAGAAATACACAATCACAAGAGACACATCATTTATCCTGGGAAGCCCTCATGGGGGAGAAAACCCAACAAAAACTTTCTTAATATAGATAGCCAATACAATGCCAAGAGATAACTCAAACAAATACAGAAAGTCCTCTCCAAGAAGTGTGCCTCTCTCTCTCTCTCTCTCTCTCTCTCTTTTTCTCCAACTGCAGCTCCAGACTTGCGGTTTGATGAACAAGTGAGTGTATGTATAAATGAGGCGCTAGCCTCTCTTATTTATACAATCTGGCACATGTGAATTGGGGTGTCTTTTCACTGGCTGGGCCGACTTCTCATTCTGGGTGGTTATAACCACTTTAATATATTCTGGGTGGTTATAACCACTTTAATATATTATGGGGCCGACTTTTCATTTAGCCCTGTTAGAATTTTAGGGTAAGAACAATACAACAGTCTCTTTTTAAAAATTAGAACAAAGCTTCCTTTAGATCTGAAGTACAGAACAGCAAGAGGCAATGACAGTAGAACAGAACTCTGATCTTAAGCTTGTACAGTCATATAATCAATTAACCTAGATCTCAAACAGTAAGAGGAAAACCCTAACTTAACATAGATATTCCAGTCATCTAAGTTAGGCAGCAGAGATCTATCTAAA
>JZKD02S2407300.1:11074-28771 GCA_000966675.3 Picea glauca
CTCATTTCAGGGGGAACCATACCTTCAGATGGTATGTTTGAGGAATTTCTATTTTATTTGGATGATTTTCTGTTGTACAGCTGATGGGATAGTATTTAATGTCTTAACTATGTTACAGGTATTCCAAAGGAGCACAAGATGATCAGATATCTGTCCTCCATGCCCGCCCTCTGTTCTGCTCATCTTCCATGGGTGATTGGGAGTGAAGAAGATCAGCGGTCCCGTTTTCAGTTCTGGCTTCGAGGCGTGGCCAGATTTAGGCAGGTTCAATGGATTCTCTGCAACACTTTCGATGAGCTAGAAGGTCCGATAATGAACATGTTTCCCAGAGAAGCAGGCATCTGTCCAGTGGGTCCTTTGATCCCTGCACCTTCGGCTAATGGATCAGATAGTGTACTGAAAATATCAAAGCATGTAAGCTTCTGGGCGGAAAGACACGAATGCCTGCAGTGGTTAGATCAACAATCTCGGGACTCTGTGATATACGTATCATTCGGAAGCAACGTCCACTGTAATGAAAGGCAGGTGGAGGAGCTTGCACTCGCCCTCGAGGCGACTCAGAGGCCGTTTCTGTGGGTTGTGCGTCCGGATCTCATCGGCAATCGAAGCAACAGGGGGCTTCCTGGGGGATATTTGGAGCGACTCGGGAATCGGGGCTGCATAATATCATGGGCGCCACAGCGGGCCGTTCTGTCTCATCCATCTGTGGCCTGTTTCCTCACCCACTGCGGTTGGAATTCGATTGTGGAGAGTATAACAAGCGGCGTGCCCATGCTCTGCTGCCCTTCTGTTGCGGATCAATTCCTCAACTCTTGTTATGTGGTCGACGTATGGAAGGTTGGGTTGGCTCTCATCAAGTCCAATGGATCAGAGAATTCCGTAGAGAAGTCGGAGATCGAGTGGTGTGTGAGGAGAATGATGAGCGGAGGCGAGGGTGTTGAGATAAGAAAGAGAATAATAAAGTTGAAGGAAAGTGCAAGGGCTGCTCTAAAGACAGGAGGATCCTCTGCCGCCAACTTCCATGAATTCCTCACCGCCATGAGAAGGGGAACTCATGAATACCATTAACTCTGGAAGTGTCATGAATCTGCGTTGAATGTGTTGTATATTCAAATTGCAATCACATAACACTGATCAACACAGGAATTTTATTTCCGTTCGTTCCATCCTCTCTGCTTCAGTATTTGCAATTTAAGTATAAAATAGAATATACTTTTCGATGAATGCTGGCGGGCCAATCAATATAGAGTGGGTTAACTTGGCAGCAATCTTCAGAGTTACTAATCAATATAGAGTTACTAATCAATCAAGATGTTTTTTTCACTAGTTTTTCCTATAAAAAGTTCAAAGGTAAGCTAATGTTTTTTTGATTTTTTTTTAATACGAAACCTGAATTCATTATATAAAAAAATTGAATGCATAAGTTTGAAGGTCCATCTAAAATACAATTATACTAAAACATTGTATAACTCTATTAAAACATTGTAGAACTCTATTTAAAGAAGAAATTAATGGAAAGCCCATCGAATATTGGTACCATTAATTTTATATGATTAATTTCATTAACTTTGAAAGGTGGAAAATGGGGTCGATCAACATATATCAACCACTTTTACTTAAATGTGGTTGTTTCTAGTTAAGACGACATGAGTAGGGAGGATTAATAAACCATTAATATATTAATACATAATAGATTAAAGTATTAGTGTTTAAATTAATTGAAATTTAATTAATATATTAATAAATTATTACATTAATTTGTAATTTATAAATTAAAATATTAATACATTACATTAATTTATACTATAATATATTAATGTAACATATTAATTAATTAATACATTAATAATATAATGTGTTAATTAATGATAATTAATACATTATTATTGGGGTGGCAGGTTCAGAAAGGGTCATTCTTGACCACAGAGGGAATATAGAGATAAGTTTCGCATGGAGTTTAGGCATTGCCACTAATAATCAAGCAGAAGAATACGCCCTCCTCCAAGACATTCAACTAGTGAAGGAAAAACAAATACAACAATTCATCATCCATGAATACCATAAGAAGCATGATAAAAGGGACCTTGCCAAGGGACGCTAAATTGAGAAATATTGTCAAAATAATAAGACATGTCAGAAAATACATTCCTCAAATCTGTTTTCGCCATGTCATGAGGGAAAATAATAGACTGGTTGATTCACAAGCCAACCTGGCCATCTCGATCCCAAAAGAGACCATCAGGATCAACAAGAGATTATCCCCTCATCCAATACCTTAATTAATGAATTCCCTCTCATATTCAATGCATGTCATCTAGGTGTCACACTTAAGTAAGAAACGAGTGGTCATGAAATCAACGCCCTCCCCTGTCGCACATGGAATATCAAGTCGGGCTCAACATCATATACACCAAGTACACTCTACACACGAACATGGTGGAATATTGCACTCAGCGTACAAAAATATAGTTAAGCCGACATCTATTGAGATCGTGTGGAAATCAACTAAGGAGATGGATCCAGGGTTCAATGGATTGATCGAACAATCAGGCCACATGATTTCCATTATGGAAATTCGTGGATTTCTCAGAACATGCATGAATTTCCCCACCAATCATCTGTCTTGAGTTGAACCCCTAGAGAAGCGATGCATTGTAATACATCTGAACCAATAAATTTCATTTCTAGTCTTTGTTTGGTTGGTTGAGGAACGCGTAGGACTTTGGGGGGTTCAGGTGTTTTTCAGAAGGCTTTGCTTCTTCCTCAAGACATTAGAGGAAAAGATTGCACGCAAGAGAAAGAAGCAAAAGAATATGGACCTATTTGGTTGGTTTGTTGGTCGAAGCCCCAGATCTGGGGTCTCTTAGGAATCTGTATGAGGATTTGGAGATGCCTGATTTGCTATACTTTCTCTCTGTCTTGAACCAAGGATCCCTCATAAATTATCCTAAGGAAGTTGTGGTACTTAGTTTGTTGGTCTTTCCCACGAGGTTGAGTTCAAGTGGCACTCATAAGTTCTCTTAAGGCATACTTGGCACTACTATTAGGGGTTTTATGGTTTAGAAACAACTCCCGTCAGTTGATTTTGTCAATTCTCTCCACCATCACAAGCCCAAATGTTTGTCACATTGCAACGTCAGGTTTTTTTTGTCAAATTGCAACATCGAGTTATGTTCGTCACATGACAAGGTTATTTTTTGTTGGATGCATTACAAAAATGAAGTTTTGTCCAATTAAAAAAAAAATATCTAACGAAGTGTTTCCTTTGTGGAGTTGAGTACTACCTCACTTCCAACAACCTTGCCTGATGGCAACATTGGCGCCAATGGGAGGTTTGAACTGGTTTTCATGGCGGCTTCTCAAATTTATCAACATAGAGAACATAGAGATAACAGTTACACTGGTAATCCATAGCTTTTTCTGTGTTTCACTCAGGATGTTTCCTGTGGTTACTTGGTCTTTCTAGTCTCTCTTTGGAATGAGTTTTGACCATTTAACCTTCTGGATCAACAACTATCTCTTGTTTTTTGAGTTTTGGTCCCTCTTGGGACCCTATGCTTCCTCTGGGTTTTTTTTTTTTGATAGCTGAAGTTTAACATTTTTTTCTGGAGGCTGTACTGGATGACCTGCAGTTTTTCCTAGCTTACTGGTAGCGTACTGTGGCATCGTTCCTCTTTTCGAGGGAGCTTCTTCTGTTTCCTTAAAAGATGATGGAAGAGGTAGTAAATGAACTAATGAGCTCACAAGATGAGGTCATTTGGAAACAAGATGGCATGTTTAAGGTGGACGTGGAGTATTCTCCCTTGTCAGCTACCCGCATTCACACTGGTAGCACTAGCTTTGCACAGACCCCTTCAACTGACACTTGATCGAGATCTGGTCTAGGCCCACAACCTCTATCTGGGGGTCGTTACTCTGGTGGGGCCCCTTTCCTAACTTCTGGATAGAAAATAAGGTTTTCTACATCGGGAATGGACCCGAAGGTTCTCAAGCACTCTTCCACTATTCCTAGACTTGGTCCTCGGTTTTATAAACCTTGGAAAACAAACAAAGTCAAGCGTCACTTCATTCTAGGCTTAGACATGGGGTTAGAAGATGTGTGTTCGATGGAAATGTGCACTTTGGTAGGGAGATACTCTTATCGTCGGTTGGTTTCTGTTTCTATAGAACACTGGGTGGCTTCTTCTTGGAAACCTCTTCTAGGATACTCCCCAGAGATCTTCTTTTTGAATAGAGGATGGTTTGGCTTTAAATTCCAAAAACAAGAGGATGTGTCACTGCTTTTGGAGTCTAGTTGGCTGATGGATGGAGGGAGTCTAATTCTCAAACGGTGGAGAATCTCCTTTGATCCGGCGAAAGATTATTTCCACCACCATCATATATGGGTATTAATGCCCGGCCTGCCTCTTCAGTGGTGGAACAAGCAGGCATTGACGAAGATTGCAAATGGGCTCAGACGGTTTCTGGCAGTCGATGAAGAGGCCCTCTCTGCTGGCGATAAGCGTTTGTGCAGAGTTCTCGACGATATGGACATACATGCAGGCCTTCCTGAAGCTGTGGAACTGGAATGGAGGGGGATGATTTGTACACAGACCATTGATTATCTGAGGGTTCCCTTTCACTGCACCAGATGCAAAAAAACAAGCCATCTCCGTCGAGATTGCAAAGGTTTTTCTCTGGAAGAATATTCATCATAGTCAGACCTTCTTCGAATTCTGCCGAGTACTGATCCTCCGAAAGTCTGTTCTGGGGGTTGGAGTGTTCATCTACCTGAGGAAGGCTCATTGGAGGAGGACAACACAGAAAACTATTTCAAAAGTAAGCTCAAGAAGTTGTGTCCCTCTCTCTATTACTCTCTTACATCCTGGGAAAGGCTTATTCTGGACCAATCATAGAACAGAGGTATTTCAGCTCCTATTGAACCCTCTGTGGTCTCAACGGAGCCTGAACCCTCTATAGCTTTAGCCCCGGGTGCTGAGAGTGTTGTGTCTGATCATTCGACGTCGAGGCTAGTTTCTGATCAGAGTAGGCTGGGGAAAGACTGGGACCCCCATCCTGGGGTCGAGATTCCTAGTATGGGTCAACCCATTAAGGAAATACATGTTTTCACTCTTGCTGAGACAAATCATTTTTTGTCCCAACCCTCCAGTTATGCAACGAGATATTTACAGGGACTATGAAAGGATGGAAACACATTTGAAGGATCGGATCCTAATGTTCTGGTGCTCCACGAACTTCCGGAACCTCATGCTTTACTCACCTATTGGGGGAAGGAGGTTGTATTTGTCGAACCCTCGTCATCCTATGTATTCCCTCATCAGAGCATTGGAGAAGCTCTTCCGACTTTGGGTACAAAAGGCTTTGTTTGGTCAAAGGGCCTTGACTGTGAACTCTCTCCCATCAAAACCCGGAGTGTGCGGAAACAAGCGGAGGATGTTTCAAAGGAGCAGGTAACGATTTGGGGTGCTTAGAGGCATTAAAGCCCTAGCATGAACAAAACCATGATCCTTTTGTCTCTAAATTTAAGGGGAGTGAGGGGATCCCATAAACTCGCCTCGGTTCATCGTCTTCTTTTGCTACACCAACCAGAGATTTTATTTTTTCAAGAAAATTTAGTGGATGAGCATCGTGCCCGGTCTTTCCTCCATAGCCTTAAATCTGAGTGGTACTCAACAGCGGTTAGTTCGGCAGGAAGATCGGGGGGTTTGTTAGTGGCTTGAGACCCTATTAAATTTACTTTAAACCCTTTTGTTAGTTGTGGGGGAATTTTGTGTACATGCTTTAGTAATGAATTAAAGGAAGATCTGTCTTTCCTAAATGTCTATGGCCCATGCACTCATAGGAGAGAGTTCTAGCAAAAGGTTAGTGATCGTGGCCTTCTTATGCACAAGAAATTAATAATGTCTGGAGACTTTAACTTTATGATTTAAGAAGGGGAGAGATGGGGCTCTCACGGTCACCCGGACCCTTTGGCTATCTTCCTAAAAAACATCTTTACTGCTGAAGGATTGGTGGATATCCTTCTGGAGGTACTGGTACCAACCTAGAGAAATGGTCGGTAGGGGGAGGAAGGCATCCAAAAAAGATTGGACAGACACTTTGTGTCGTCTACCTTACTGGAGAAGGTGTCACGTTACAGGGCTTGGTTGGCGTTGCCCTTTGTTTCATATCATGCTCCCATAGTGTTGCAACTTGCTAGCAAACAACAACGAAGATGCTACCCATTTAAATTAAATCTGTGTTGGATTAAGGAAGTGGATTTTATACGGCTTGTTTTAGACATTTGGCAGGATCCAAAATTTACTCAAGAGACTGGGCGCCAACGTAGACTGGTTTGGAATCTTCAATGCTTAAAAATGGAAATAAATAAATGGAGCAGGCAACACAAAAAATTCTGTCAAGAAAATCTGGAAATACTTGAATCCAATTTAATGCATTTATATCATGAATCACTTGAGGATTTGCAAAATACAGACTTAAGTGATCTGATAAGTAAAAAGGAAGCGTCTAGATCATAGCTACTACAGGATGAGGAAGAATCTTGGCATTAGAAAAGCTGGGTTGTTTGGCTTCGAAGCGGTGATCGCAATACAAAGTTTTTCCATAATCTATCCAGCGCCCAAAAAAACCTCAAATTCATTTGGGACCTTCAAAATGAGGAGGGAAAAAAAACTTTCGAATCAATCTGAATTAAAGGAAGAAGCGGTCAAGTACTTCAAACATTTGGGCAACAATGCATGATTGATTAGCGAGGAACATATATCGTTGGCAAACCTTTATCCCAAATTGGTGACGGATGAAGATACATGCCTATTGGAAAAACCGTGCACAATGGAGGACATAAAGAGTATCCTTAAAGGCTTTACCAAAGATAAAATCCCAGGCCCAGATCGCTGGATAGTGGAGTTTTTCGTCCATTTTTTTGAGCTGGTGGGTGACGATCTTCTCGGCATGGTAGAGGAATCGAGACTTAACGGTGAGGTGATAAAATATTTAAATTCAACTTTTATCATGTTAATTCCAAAAGCAAATAATCCAGCTACTTTCGGGGATTACCGCCCCATCTCACTGTGTAATTTATGTTATAAAATTATTGCAAAACTGCTGGCCATTACATTGAGGTCGATTCTCTCCAAAGGTTTAGTCGAGGAGTAGCTGGGTTTCCTACATGGAAGACAGATTATGGATGCGGTGGACACGGCTCAGGAATGCCTCCATAGCATAAAAGAAAAAAACCAAAAGGTATTAATCATAAAGCTTGACATGAGGAAATCTTATGATACAATTAGTTGGGACTTTCTTCATTTGATTCTTACAAAGGTTGGGTTCGAGCAATCAACTACCAGGTGGATTATGAGCTGCATAACTTCTGTTTCCTATGCGATATTAATAAATGGTGAACCTTCTATGTTTTTTCAAAGGGGAAAGGGTCTTAGACAGGGGTGCCCTTTGTCACCGCTTCTTTTCATCCTGGTTATGGAAATCCTGAGAATTCTTATCAAAAAGGCGAAGGAAGCTGGTACATTAATTGGAATATAGGTCTCCAAGTTCACAAAGATCCTACACCTCTTATTCGTGGACGATGTGTTGATTCTGACAAAGGATTGTCTTAAGGAATGGACAATGATTTCAGACCTATTGAAAGTTTTTCAAAAATCTACTAGATTACAGATAAACGAAGGAAAATCTACCTTCTTTTCAGCTGGCTTGGAGGAGACGGATCTGTTTATTTTCAAAGATCTTTTTTCCTTTTGGACTTGAATCTTTAGATTCGGGACTTAAGTATTTAGGATATTTTCTGAAACCAAATTGTTACAAAGAAACCAATTGGGGATGGCTTATAAAAAAAATTGAAAAGAGATTGAACCACTGGTGTAATCGTTGGCTTACTTTGGGAGGCCACCTAGTATTGATCAAAGCTATGCTGATCAGTCAACCAATATTCTGGATGTCACTGGCTCCCATTCTGTCTTCTATTCTTAATAGACTTCGTCAACTAATCTATTCTTTTCTTTGGTCAGGGGGAAACGTGAAGAAACATTTTCACCTATGTACTTGGGATAGCCTGGCAAAGCCTAAATTCACTGGAGGATGGGGGATAAAGAACTTTGTTTTATTCAACAAAGCATTGGTAGCAAAAACCCTTTAGCATGGGCTAACCACAATAGGGATTTGGAAAAAGGTAATCAAAGAGAAATACATCCATTTTGATTATGTTTCACTCTGGTTCAGAATGGAAACAAATTCAAATGTTGCATCCTCTCCTGTATGGAGGCATTTACTCAAATCAAAGAATCTACTGGATCATTGGCTCTCTTGGAAGACTGGAAATGGAAGATCGATTCAAGTGGGCAGGGATCAGATCATGGGCCTTGGAAATCTATCCATACTATCGGCTCCTTTATTGAATGCATTAAAAAGTAGAGGACTAACCTTTATTTACCAAGCAAGGAACAATTCCCCTTTGGCGCCCTCGCTGTCACACTAGAAAGACTCATGTCAATTGGGATTAATTGGTGATAAAGCACACGTTTGGGAAAGGTTTATCCGCTCGCTCACAAGAGCTGGCATTTTTCTTGGGCCCAAGGAGGATGAACTAAGATGGTTTGGGGGAGATGGCTCTAGCTATCCGACGGTAAAGAACTTGTATAAAGCTGCTTCTAAATTTCTTTGGGGACCAGCTGCTGGAGAATGGGTTTTAAAATTATGGAAGTGGCAGATCGAATTGAAACTGAAATGCTTTTTCTGGCTGCTCATGAAGAAGAAAATTCTTACTTGGGATGCTTTGGTGGCACGAGGTTGGGAAGGACCGGGTTTTTGTTTTTTGTGCCAGTGCAATCAAGAGACTGCCCACTATATTTTTGTTGCCTGTCCATTCACTCAGCAGGCGTGGACTCATTTAGAAGATACTTTAGAAATTTCTCTAAATTGGAAGGGCAACTCAGTAGCTGATTTTCTTACAGGACTGAACAAGCAACATCACTCCCATAGTACTCTTCCAACGATTGTATGTTGGGTTTTATGGATTGAGCATAATACTCTCATTTTTAATGGAGGCTCCACACTTCCACTGGTGGTGGAAAAGAACTCTATGTCTAGATACAAGGCAAGTAAGGTCCTACAGGGGGCAAAAACAACTACAAAGCTCAGAGTACCTCCAATGTTGCAAAGGACGATTGGTTGGTTAGATGGGGAAGCCACAGGTAATAGATAGAGTAGCGGTGTGGGTGGGGTCATTCAATTTGATCAAAACATTATTATCAAGTGGACATTCAACCTGGGTGTAGGAACAAACAATAGAGCGGAGCTCATCGGAGTATGGACGACGCTCTTATTAGCAAAGCTCTTCAATATCCACTCGATACAAATCATTGGGGACTCAAAATTAGTGATCGATTGGTGCAATGGCAGAGGAAATCTCAACAACATAGTGCTGGAAGGATGGAAGGATCACATTATTCAGCTGCACAACCACTTTAATGACCTTGCCTTCACTCACTCCTACAGGGTTTTTAATAAAACGACAGATGATCTGTCAAAAAGAGCTCTCATGGACAGTGAGCATTTAGGCCAGATAGTCTATACTAGGTTGACTGATAACACGCCTGGCATCAATCTCTACATTAATGTTTTTGGCCATCACTCCATAAAAATGGAAGGTTCTTTTCATGATCTGGAGGCACTGTCACTATAATTCAAGGATCTCTAAACTGACTGTTAAAGGATCTTGGTATTTCAAGGACGTTTTTATATGGGTGGTGCATTTTGATTATCATCGACTGTCAGTCTGATTGGTTTTGAATATAAAATTCTGGACACGATCTACCAATATCGCCCTTTCATCCTAAAAGTTTATTGATCAAGGATTTGCATTGTAACCTATTTATATTTGTTATAAATATAAGAGTAATTTTCAGTTCTGGAAAATATAGGAACTTTGAATTGATGTAATGTATTACATATAAGGAAACTTAGAATCATACTTGTTCTAAGGACATTGATAGAAAGTCACTTTGAACTTTACAGATGATTATTTTTACTTGTTCTAAAGTCATTAATAGAAAATCATCTTGAACTTTGTAGATGATGAAGTATACTTGTTCTAAGGACATTAATAGTAAATCTACTTGATTTATACTTGTTCTAAGGACATTGATAGCATATCATTTAATAATTTATACTTGTTATAAGAACATTGATAACAAATCATCTTGAACTTTGCAAATGATGAGTTATACTTGTTATAAGGACATTGATAATAAATCTACTTGGTTTATACATTACAAATGATGATTTATATTTGTTCTGAGAACATTTATAGGAAATCAACTTGTTTTATACTTTGCAGATGACAATTTATAGTCATTCTAAGGACATTGATAGAAAATTAGCTTGAAATTTGCAGATGATGATTTATTATTGTTATAAGGACATTTAAGTACACCACACATGGATCAAAGAGTGTATACATTGCACCATGATACAAACTATGACCATTATACATCCATATATAATTTTTATATATATTTTCATTGATTTTATTTGTCATGGGTGGGAGAATTAACAAAGCAAGTCTCCCACCTATAGAATTTTTTTATTAAAATCCACACACACACGCACACATATATATAACTTTCATTAAAATCCATATACTTAAAAGAATAAATTCCTTACAAGCATTAAACCATATTCTCAAACCATTAAAATAAACATAAGTCTTATGCTCATCTCTAACCATACCAATTATATTTTTAGTTATATAATATATAGTTTGTTTTTTGTTTGTTTGTTAGTTTGTCCATGACATGTGAGACTAACCTGTGGCTAAGAAACCGCGACTCGGGAGCATCTAAGCCGTCAAAATCACCTGGGGATCGAACCCGGCCTAAGCCACACCAACCCTTAACATGGCTAGATTTTCTGTCCCCGCAGGTTTCGAACTGGTGAATTTAACATCATGGAGTCACCGACTTTCCTAAACCTCGGGACCATTATATAATATATAGTTACAAATATTTTTTATATAAATATTTTAAGAATATAGAAATTTTTAACATGTAAAAAACTAAAATTATTGTTTATTAATATTATTTCATAGTATAGAAAAATATAAAAAACTAAAAAACATAAAAATATGGTTTATTACTATTATTCCATTAACAAATATTTATATAAATTAAAAAACTAAAAATATGGTTTATTCTTATTATTCCATTAATAAATATTTTAAAAATTTTAAATTTAAAAAAATTGTAATCTTTCTCAATATTAGGTATATTTACAAATTTGCAATCTTTCAAAAGATTAGATATATTTACAATTCAAGTGGATTAAAATTAAACTATTATTATTTAAATTGAATTTAAATTATCTTTTTTCTTATTATTTTCTTATTATTATAAAATAAACCTCTCTCAAAACACACACACATATATATATAATGTACAATATTTCTCAATATAAAATATATTTACAATTGCTTACAATTCAAGTGGATTAAAATTAAATTATTATTATTTAAATTAAATTAAAATTATCTTATTATTATTATTATTAGTCCTTGCCCTTTGGGCATGGGGACTAATAGTAATCGGTTTTCGGCATTTCTATTATTCATGCACAGGAATCAAGGGCATTTTCATGTTTTAACAAAAGGTTTTGGGTAATTCATACATTTTTTAAGTGGTATTTCGTTAGTTTATCCAAAGTTTTATGTTTGACCTCTTATTTGGCCTCATATCGAGGCAAGAGACTTCTCAAACATAGGAAAGAGAGGGTTTGAAACTAATAAACTGGATATGCAGCAAACAAGGTGAATTAATGCTAAGTTTCAACTTAGCATTAATTCCCAAACATTAAATGTTTAATGTCTGTTCGCATAAATTCCATAACTCCTTATCTCTGGAGGTGGCTTTGGTGTTGGTGGAGGTGGCTTTGGTGTTCGTGTTTCACAACGGAACTTGGCAGAGTGTTTGGAAGCTGTTTCTTTGAGCACTTTGTCACTTTCATGCCCCACACTTGTTCACTTGTAGGATGTGCACCTCACCAGCCTTCAGATGTTATCGGAGCTAAGTGAAGTGACGATGGAGCGTGATTCGTCAGGGGGAGCGCGATTCATCAGTTGCTAATCCGCATGAGAGAAGACAACACACAGAGTTGGAGGATGATAGCCAATACCTTCTATGACCTGGAGCGGGACTTCGTGGAGCATTTTGAGAATTCCATGCTTTACATTTCTTTTGGCAACGAGAATTTCATTTTGAGCACTCAAACTGAGGAGATGGCCATGGGTTTGGAGGCGAGCGGTGTGAAATTCGTTTGGGTTCTGCAGACGCCGTCTGATGCCAGATCGAAGGCGTTCTTTCCTCGTCTAATTTCAGATTGAAGGCGTTCTTTCCTTTCACATTCTTGCTTTGCAGTTGAATCCTCAACTCTCACGATCTTTCTCTGTGGCTGAATCCTCAAGATTTATGTCTAGATTGAAACAAAGGGAAGTTAAATCTAAATTTCTGTGTAAAATTGAAATAAGATGTGAAACTTTCATAATTTTTCTATTAGTACTGTCGAAACTCTTTTTCAGCCATCACCAAACTTTATACACATGGCCATTATGCCGTAAAAATTGTTGAAACAGGTAAATTTGTTTTCGAAATTCCAACTCTAAAGTTATAATCCTTCCTATATTTGGAGATAATCGAAAATTATGACTTATTTTGGAGTCCATCCAAAGATATGACTTCAAAGTTTAATCAGGTTAAGTTATATTAATCACTGAAAATTTTACATGCCCTGATCATTAACGAAAAAAATTACAATTCGTAGGATCATTTTTATCCTAAGCCTCCCTCGCAATATCTTGTGAAAATATTCGCTTTTATCTTTAACTGTAGTCAAACTTCATGGAGTTCTTATCTCCGGAAAATATTCTGCATTTCAGCCTCTGCGAGTCATTTTTGTGAAAATCTAATATTTGAATCCCTCTGAATATATCATTTACGACTGTCATTTGTATTTTTTTGAAAATCTAATATTTGAATCGCTTCTCAATATATCATTTACGATTGTCATTTGTTAGGTCTTTTCAGCCCATGCATATGGGGAGACATGTAATATTTTTTTACATTTATACTAATTTATTTTCACAGGGCGGTGTGCATACCACTTTACCTCCCTCTTCTGTTTGATAACCCGCCTCTCCCGTCTTTTCACATGGGAAATTCAAACTAATCACTGCAACTAAATGATACATGCCCAAAATGAGAAATGAGATAGATCTCGCCTAACCTGAATTGAGATATCATCCACCTGGCGGTTTACTCACTTGTTGGACTTGGTGGGCCTGGTAGTATAGTCCTTCCTTACCTGAATGGCTCTGGCCCCTCCCTCTTTTTGGGTTGTCTAGCCAGTTTGCCAGCAAGTCCAAAGCCAACTTCTTTCTGTCCCAACAAGCTTGCTGATCTTGGCTATGGTATTTTATTCTCCTCTTTTGGTTGTATTGTACAGGATCGACATTCCGAAAGGCAGAATGGGATCAACCATATATATGTTGGTCTTGATTATCTACAACGCACTTGGGAAACCAAAACACCCCTTGATCTCTCTTTTTATTTCTTATTACTCCACACCGATACAACTTAGCTTATGTCTTAACTGCATTCCTTGCAAACAGTTGAACCAGATCTCCATTATAGACAAGTGCCTAGCTGAAGAGCCGTGGGTGCCATAGAAATAAAATTCTCACATCATGTGGCCTGGTAGGCAAGACCATTAGTCATGTGAAGCCCGTTCTTACTGGATGGTTGGAAGAAAGAGAGAAATGCCCTGTTTCATAAACCTCTCACCATGCATGCATTATATATGATAACGTGTCACTAAGAAAGTTACCATGAAGAAATCCTAATGTTACCATGAAGAAAGACTAATGTATATGTTATCTATAATTACTTTATAAGTCATTACTTAAAATATTCATAGCCTATAAAATTATATTAATTAATTTTTTACGATTTATTAAGTATTTCATGATTAAAAAAAAAAGGATTTTCTTAATGATTTTATTATAAATATGATTCTAAATTATAAAATTTAATCCAATATCCTATTGCCCAATAATGCTTTGGACTAGTTGTTATGAAGACAACCCATACTGGGTCATGAAAGGCGTAACTCCCTGTTACGATATAGTAACATGACACTAACTCGTGTTTGAAAGAAACCCCGAGCTTGCTCCCTCCGTGATGTAACAACTTAACAGTAGTGTGTGTTTGAAGAAAACCCTAGTGTGAGGATCCATGAATAATATGACATGTGAAAGGATGCCTAACAAACAAAATATTACTAATGGACAAAATATTCTAATACCATCATTCTAATACTGAATCATTCGATTTCTTTTAATGCCTTCTATCGTTTTAGCTCATCTAGAATCCACACAAAGGAGACATGAAGGTGAAGTACCTTTATTGTACTTTTCTTTATGACTTTTGTTATCTATTTGATGGTCAGAATCATCCAACCACATTTCTGGTTAAGAATCAAAATGCCTTCTGGGATACACTTGTTTCCGTTGATATTAATGACTAGAAAAATAACATTTCAAGAGGAGAGGTTTTCAGGTTTCCACTGTATGCATTTGGAGTTTTCTAAATCTTTATTCATCACTATTAGTCACATGAGAATATTTATCCCCATATTGAGCATGGAGGTTCCATTGCTTTGAAGAAGGCCTTCTAAGTTTCAACTTTGCATTTTTCCACTCTATGCATTTGGAGTTTTCTAAATATTTATTCATCACTATTAGTCACAGGAGAATATTTATCCCCATCTTGAGCATGGAGGTTGCATTGCTTTGAAGAAGGCCTTCTAAATTTCAAATTTGCATATATGCAAGATTGAGGCAAATACTGTAATGTCCCTTTCCAAATAGGAGCTCCAGAAGAGGAGGCTTAATGGTCTAAACCGCCCCGTTAGATTATAGCCAGGGCCAAAGAGGGGTAAACAGGGTTACTAGAGGTCACTCCAGTCACAGGTGTTATATTCGGAAANTCCTAGACCCTTGTTTCCCAGTTTCCAGAGGGCACCCCCGGTAGCAGCACCGCCACCAATAGCACAGAGGCCACCCACTCATGCCGACAACATTGCAGAGTATAGGAGGGAGTACGCAACATTGGGTCGTGACTTCCATCAAGACATGACCTTAGTCGAGTACTGTGGACTCAGACTCAGGAACTTCCCTAGAGAGCCGCAGAGGGGAGGACCACAACAACAACATGGGAATAACCTCGATTTCATCCGAAAAGTTGGGAAACTCACCATCCCTTCTTTCGACGGATCGTCCAAATACACTGCTAGAGCTTGGGTACAGAAGCTAGACATGTATTACAAGCTCAACCAGATGACCGAGACAGAGGCCATCAGTTTCACGACCTTACACTTGGAGGGTGATGCACACGAGTGGTGGTATCATGGATTGGTGACATTGGGTCATAGTCGAATCACCTCCTATAGGGAGTTTACAAATAGGCTCATGGACATGTTTGAAAGGAAGGATCCTGAGATACACTTCAGGGATCTAGCCCAGTTAAGACAAACTGGCATAGCAGAGGCATTCATCACAGAGTTTCAGCGGGTAGCTGTGGCAGTGACAGATATGTCAGAGCCCAGGCTAATCATGTTATTCACAGAAGGACTCACAAAGCCTTTGAGAGGATGGGTGAAGGCATACAGGCCTCCCACTTTGCAGGATGCCATCCTTTGCACTCGAGATCTGATAGAATCAGTGCCAAAGACTAAAACTTTCTCCAAACCATTTGTGCCCCAGAGTGATCGAGACAGGAAACCATTCTAGAGAGAATGGACGGGCAAGGAGAAGTTGGATGATGAGACTATGTGAGAGCTTATAAGGAAGAAGCTTTTCTTCAGCTGCAGAGATCCTTGGGTCCCAGGCCACAAGTGCATGGGCAAGGGAGAGATTCATTATATTGAGGTAGCAGCAGACAACGTGGACAATGAGGAGGAGGAGCAGGATAGTGGATCCACTAGTTTAGAGGAGGAGTCAGCACCAATAGAGGAGAAACTTCCCCGTAGACCACCGACACCGGCAGGATCCCATCCTCCAGTAGTCCCACAACCGCCAGAACAGGCTAACATGAGGAAACTAGCAAAGGGAGGTGTCATAACGACCCTTTATGGTGTTACTAGGTATGATACCCTCTGTATCAGAGGGATTATTTAGGGGAAATGGGAAATCGACCTGATAGATGGTGGGGCCACCCACAACTTCATCAACACTTCACTAGTATCGAGACGGTCACTTCAGACAGAGGAGTTTGAGGGGTTTGATGTTGCGGTAGCAGATGGCCACACAGTGGAGTGTCTAGACAGAGTTCAGAACTTAGAGATGAATTTAGGCAACTACACAGTGAGAGACACATTTTATGTGGTTGACCTATCGGACACAGATGTGGTGTTAGGAGTTCAGTGGATGATTACCTTGGGAAAAATCACTACCAACTACCAAACCTTGGAAATGGGATTCAAAGATCAGGATGGGAAGAAGGTTTTTCTAAGAGGTAGGTCGACAGGAGCACCCAAGACAGTTTCAGCCAAGAGGATGGAGAGGATATTTAGACATGGAAAGGTAGCATATGTCGCAAAATGATTGATCACTACTCAAAAGGATTCAGAAGGTTGACAACAATACCATACAGAGATCAAGAATTCATTGGGACGACATCAACAGGTCTTTGAGGCAATTCCAGCAGGGAGACCACCTGACAGGGGCTTTGAGCACACCATTGAGTTGGAGGAGGGGGCCAAACCTATGATCACCCCCCCCCCCTATCGTCATCCTAAGAGGTTCAAGGATGAGATAAATAAGGCAATCAAGGAATTTCTGGCAATGGGACACATCAGACCGAGCAACAACCCATTTGCTTTTTCAGTTGTCTTAGTTCTGAAGAAGGATGGCACCATGAGGATGTGCATTGATTACCGATCCTTGAATAAGAAAACCATCAAGAACTGATACCCTATCCCACACATTGACGAGTTGATGGATGAACTGCATGGGGCAGTTTTCTTCTCAAAAATTGATCTATGCTATGGATATCATCAGATCAACATCCGAGAGTAGAACATAGAGAAGATGACATTTCGATGTCATTTTGGACACTTTGAGTTCCTGGTTATGCCATTTGGGCTAACCAATGCACCCGCTACATTCCAATCTTTCATGAATCATATATTCAGGGATCAGTTAAGGAAATCAGTCTTGGTTTTCATCGATGGCATCTTGATCTATAGCCGGTCATGGAAAGAGCATATGAGGCACCTGGATGAGGTATTGAGCATCATGGAGGCACAGTCATTATATGCCAAAGAGTCCAAGTGCGAGTTCGGTATGAAAGAGCTGCTTTACTTAGGCCACATCATCAGTGTAAAGGGGGTAGAGGTGCATCAAGAGAATATCAGGGCCATTCTGGATTGTCCGATGCCCAATAACGTGACAGAATTGAGGAGCTTCTTCGGGCTGTGCAACTATTACAGGCGGTTCTCCGGGGGTTTTTCTCAGCTTGGAGCACCGCTGACAGATCTTACCAAGCATGGGGCCTTCATATGGATCGAGAAATCATAGGAAGCCTTTGATCACATGAAGGAAATCATGGGCACTTGTCCAGTGTTGGCACTACCAGACTT
>JZKD02S2407333.1:18631-28770 GCA_000966675.3 Picea glauca
TTTTCCTCAAGGTCCATTTACATCACATATTCACATTTATGAGTTCACCATAGTTCTTGGCTAGTCCAGTTATATTTACAAGCTGGGGGAAACAGGGTGTTACACACAACAGATAGAATGAATTAGTGGGAAGATCACATTAGGCGTGATGCATAATTCCAAGTAAGAGATTTGTTCTTACTCAAGCTAAGAAAAGATCATTTCCCACAACCGAAAGGGATGGTTCCATCTCTCCTACGGAGGTATGAGGGACCGTTCAAGGTTCTTGAGAAGATTGGCAACGTCACCTACATATTGGAGTTGTCATTCCACATGCGACAAATTCATCATGTCATCCATGTTATCCAATTGAAGTCATGCCAGAAGGACCTAGATGACCAAAGTCGAGTTGAGCCATCAAGAGCACTAACCATGGTCGTAGATAAGCCATAGTTGGAGGTAGAGAAGATTTTGGTGCATTGTGTCCTAGGATGGGGAAAAGTTCAAGTGCATGAGTACTTCATCCATTGGAAGGACAATCTCGACGAAAAGAGCAATTGGGAGAGGTATGAGTCCTTGTGGAAATATGAGGACATGTTTCTGGAGTTTGACAAAAGTCACTAGGGATCACAATTGGTACAATTTTTTTTGGGATGACAACAATTTTAGTGGGGGTGATGTAAGGCCTCCTAGGACACCCACCGAGTGGGCACGCTCATTGGTAAAATTCGGTGACGAAATAGATGAAGAGCACAAAGAGGAAACGATCGGTTGGGAAAACGAAGATGTTTGGGTGCGAGTAGGAGCACCTTGGGGCATGATGGTGATGTGTGTGCCCAAGGGTGCACAAACCCTTTTTCTCTTATGAAGGACGAAGAAGACTTAGGTTGTGCTTAGGAAAGGGCAGGGAAACTTGGAATACACCCAAGGAGTGGACCTGTCTTCCCTTAGTAGCATCGACACGCTAGAGAGGTTGAACGACTCCATTGGCATGACCATGGATAGTCACGAAGATAGGCACAAGGAAGAGCATGAGGCAAGGGGCACACATCCAAGGATGGGGGTCCCCGATCCAGGAGATGAATGGTTGATGGGCGCACAAGGTCCACAGAGGGGTGCAATGGTCGTTTGAGTGTGACGATTCACAAAGGGGCACGATACACCCAAGAGACATGACTTTACGAACAAGTGACTGTTGGAGTCCGTATAAGAACAAGGACGCACAACCAAAGGATAGCATGAAAAAATGAAGTGAAGGCAAGAGACATGGAGCTCTGAGCCTAGGTGCATTAGTGGGTTTCACCTCAGGCTGAGGCAAGGAGAAACAATAAGGGGGAAGTCTTGGTGTAACAAAATCATGGGTTTGAACAATTTTGGTGTATGAGGTAGTCGTGAGACTCTTCCCTTCTGTGAAATGGGACAATAGTTTTCTCTTTATAAAGATTTATTTTTGTTTCGCAATATAAATAAACAAAGTTGTGTACGAGGCACACCTGGTGCAACCCACACTATATATGTCTCTTTTGTTTCACATGTTTTTTGTTGTATGCCAAATTGACTAAGTGTTAAACTAAGTTAACAAATGTCTAATTTTGCAACTAAGTTGCATATAGTAAGGATGTGACTCGTCCGTACCCTAGAACATAGTATGGGTATGTTCCAGGTGAAGAGGCGTAGTTCGAGTGAAGTATCCTTGGTTGAGCCAAGATGCCAAGGGAGAATCACCATGGTGCCACATGTCCACGAGATGCCAAGGTTGGACTTGGGCATGACTTATGGGGGCGTGACATTATCCAAAATAAAAAGTGAATTCCAAGTTAACTTTTATGGAAATTGTAAATTAGTGCGTTGGACTTCTATATCTAACATTGTGTTGATAAGCCAAAACAACGCATTGAGAGAAAGAAATCTCATATTCTTATCCAAGAAAGAGTGAATTCCAAGTTAACTTGTGTGCACCCATATATGGTTTATACAACTAGTTTCTATATGGGATACAACATTTTGTATTTTTAGTATGAAGCTTTTAATTTTCGGAAGCCATTTTTTTTATTGGGTTGAAAGAAGCTTTCTACAATCCACTGTAAGGAAGATGTGTAATTCCTTCCATACTCAACATAGAATGTGTGTGTGTCTTAAGAACCACAATATATCTATCTTAACTCTAGATCTATCATAGTCGAAAGGGATTAAATCTTTCAAGATGCAATCTTTTACTCAAATTTTGAATTTTAAAAAAATGTTTGCACCTCAGAAAATTTAATGCATCTTAGTGTATGATAAATTCAAAATTAAGATAAATCTACATAAAAGATTACAAGATTTGTTTACTAAATCACATTACATTACCACAAAATATAAAAAATTGAATAAGCAATAATGCAAGCTATGAAAACATGTTCTCATCCAGTGTGATCCTTGATGTATAAAATATTGAAAACAAATTACTAAACTTATGAGTCAAGTTTCACACAACACCAAAGTCGTTTGACATGACTCAATCAATGATTTCTATATGCGAGTAGTTCGCGATATCGCTGCAAACTTTGATTTAGTACATTTCACTTCGATTCATAATATAATGAGAATCCGAAGACCCATTTCATAATATAATGAGAATCCTAAGACGAACAGAACATGGAAGATGATGACATCGGAAACCTGGATGCGGACATGCGTATAATGACATAATAAGAAACCAGCACATCCGTGCGACATTATAACAAACTATATCTACCTTCTGCATATTAAAATAAAAATAACACAGTAAAAATCAATCTTTCAATATCAAAACCAAATTTTAAAATAATCATTCAACTTAAAAAAAAAAAAATTAATGTTTTTTTTTTCAATTCAGCATATTCAGCATATTAGCATTTTTTTAAATATAATAAGAAAACTTATCATAATTCAATTGCTAATTAACAGGTAAAGACATTCATTATTGAATGTTATTAGTGAATACACATTAACTCATTAATCTTATTCAAGCAAAGTTGTACAAGACAGACTTTCACTCATAAAAGATACCTCTAAATCTTATGTCAATAAAATGAACTCTTAGCTAAACAAAAACAATTCAATACAAAATCTTATCAAAACATACGATGTGTTATTAAGCGAATAATCGAATTAAATACAGACATAAATAAACAAATAAAAGGTTTTAGTATGCATCATCAATCCTTTGCCAACATTACAATTTCACATGTCCATGCAACTCAACGATACATTCCACATCTCCACGTAGCACGGAATCAATTTCTTCCACTCATAAAAAGGTTACATGTTTTTCAAAAGGTCAATAAAGCAATGTGACTTCGAACGCAACCAAAAGTGCAACATTTTTATGACTACATGCAATGTAAACACAGCTCCGCGTTCCCAAAAAATCTAAAATGATATTTCACTTGGACTTTTCATACACACGTTGAATTTCGGATGCAACCTAATAATTGACAATGCACAACCATAGACTTAAGAAACTGTGAAATTGGAACTTTTTCTACTACTCAAACGACGTCATGATCAACTCGGGCTAACACCTATCTTCCAGTGCTAAACGGGTGAGCCAATACCTATGCACACTTGCCAACCTTCGAATCCCAGCTTGGCATACCTTTTAATTGCCATGTAATCTATTACAAACAGAAATCTCAAGTTACACGAGAACCCAAAAAACCATTATTTAAAAAAATAAAATCTGAGAAGTGTTTTTGAGCAGATTTTAATCATCCTTTAAAAATTTTGTTCGGAATTTTGAAGTAAAGATTGGGTATGTAGGAACAATCTAAATCCTGATCCAAACTCTCAAATAACAAGTTGGGTAAGTAGGAATCATGTAAATCCTACTCGAAGAGTCATCTCGCAAAATCATGTCATTCACATACTTCCAATATAACCAAGGCAAGATTTCTTGATAATTTTGGTCCAAATCTCTGCGCCTCGTGGTAATTTTTTCAAGATGATTAGTGGGCGCCGGGAGAAATTTTTATCTGTCTGTCGTAATGTACGTTCACAAAAGGGATTTTTCTGTTTAGTCGTCCTTACAGACAGGAAGAAACAACCGAGTCCTATCCACTTCCGCTCCACCATGCGAATCTTCGCGACATTATTATTATTCCATTCATCTAAAGCTATTTCCTCCATTATTATAAGTGTTTTCTTTAAAATACGCCTCTGATAACGGGACGGTCGGCGACTTTGAATTGATACCGTTGAACTTGACAAGACCATATAAAAAAGGTTTTAGTCTCCCAACAACCCAATTTTGACGGAGGGATATGACATATAAGATAAATTAATAAATTGCTTTTGAACAAACATGAGGGCAGCTTTAATAAAAGGTCAAAACTCGTAGAAAATATAGCATGCAGTACCGTTACATTAAAACCTCAAAGCCCGCGAATATTTGGGAATCTGCAGAGCCGAGAAGCCAGCTCCGTTTATTTTGGAGTTCAGTATGCCATATATATAAAAGGTGTAAGCTAACTCTTCTCCCAGCATAGTAGTCGCACTTCTTTGTACTGCTGGTAATTATGGAAAAGAAATTTAGCAATCATTTTATTCGAGTACTAGAATCGCTATAATTGTGACAGAGTAGTGGAGTTCAGACATATCCCATCTCCTATCAGTAATGGTGGTTTGGTAGTTCGAACAACCATGATTATTGGCCATCGATTTTCTCGATTGTTAGCCATTTTCTTCGTACAGTACTATCACCCACATGGTAACACTGTTTATGGCCAATAGAGATGAGTACGTACCATAATTAATCCCAACTGCTACGTATTTTATTTATTCAACAAATCTTTATTTGTTATAAGAGAAGAGGTCAGATGTTCATGCAGATTCGTGCAAACGAGCTCAGTTCAGTTCAGCACAAGTTTGGTCATGTCATGTGTAGTCCGCTGGCAAGCGGAACTCCTCGCTGCAGTTATAGTTTATAGGAATTAGCCTCTCAGCAATTCATCAAAGTTACCATATTTTCTTCTGCAGTTAGTTCTCTCCATGTCATAACCTAAGCACAATCTTCTGTTCTCTTTTCTAATATTTGTTAGCAGAATCCGGTTGAGTAGAGGTCCCGTATTATAGACAAGTCAAATATATAGGATCGTAGTGGAATTCCATTGTTGAAGGTTGCAGACTGTTGCATCGTTGGACCCCTTCTGTAACGAAAATGTCCGGCTTTCGAAGTGTACTGCCATTGCTTGTTTTGCCTTGGATCTTTTGCATTCGATCCGAGGCAAGCAAAACCTTTGAAATTTTCGAAAAATCGACGGCGGCTATTCTCGGACGGCCTGCTGCGATTACTGCAACTGAACATGCAGAAGAACCTGCAAGGAAACATGTGGAGGATCCCGAACGGGTAGTTGAAATGGTTGAAAGGTAATGTACTACTGGAAGTAGTTCTTTAATTGTTGACGTTTTTGTTCTGCGTTGATTAGTAGATTAAGACGATTTCATTAAATCTTTTAGTGACGAGGCTCAGTTTTCTGCAATGTCATTATATTCTCCATGAACCACGCTCTATAAAACGCCCATAGGATCAAATTCAAAGTGCGCTTAATAACTTTAGGGCTAGAATGGATCTATGATTGCTTTTGTTTTGGAAGGCTGTGGAGCACCTTGCTTCTGTCCAGGCAATTACATCTTCCAACCAGGGCTGTAGAGAACGTTGTCTATTATTATATTTTTCAGGAAAATCCAGTAGGAAAATTCAAAGATGCTTCTTCCAATCATAGATAGCATCCCAGTCCCCACTTGGACTGTATATAAATATATCCCACCCTGGCTGTAGAGCACCTTTTCTTGACTCTATTGTATAATGTGCTGAGAGATGTCAAGTTGTTCTGGGCTTAATTCATGGAATGTATGGCAGGAGCATTAACACTTAATTCGTGGTATGTATTGCAGGAGCATTAACAGTTCGAGAAGGGAGCTAAGTTATCTGTCATGCGGAACGGGGAACCCCATCGACGACTGCTGGCGCTGCGATCCAGATTGGGAAAATAATCGAAAGAGGCTTGCAGACTGCGCCATTGGATTCGGCAGGAATGCCATTGGAGGGCAGAGTGGCAGATTCTATGTGGTCACTGATCCCAATGATTACGATGCGGTCGATCCCCGACCTGGCACCTTGCGCCATGCTGTTATTCAAACCGAGCCTCTGTGGATCATCTTTCAGAGAGACATGGTCATCCAGCTCAAAGAAGAGCTTATCATGAACAGTTACAAGACTATCGACGGAAGAGGAGCGAATATCCACATTGCCAACGGTCCGTGCATTACGGTACAGTACGTGAAACACATTATCATTCACGGGATTCACATCCATGACTGCAAGCCTGCAGGAAATGCCATGGTGAGGGATTCCCCTGGACATTACGGGTGGAGAACGATCAGTGATGGAGATGGAGTTTCCATATTTGGGGCAAGCAATATCTGGGTGGATCATTGCTCCTTGTCAAGCTGCGCAGATGGGCTCATCGATGCCATCATGGGATCGACTGCAATAACTATTTCAAACAACTTTATGACGCATCATGATAAGGTTTGAATTTCAATTCCAGCATTGGAATACCAAAGGTTCAAACTGTCCTATTAATAGTTTTTAAGTTCATCTATTGGTGATATTAATTGTTGCAGGTCATGCTCCTGGGCCACAACGACGATTATACGCCAGACGTTAACATGCAAGTAACAGTTGCCTTCAACCATTTCGGGGAAGGGCTCGTGCAAAGAATGCCCAGGTATCCGAAACGTTCTGAATTCAAATTTTACCATTTGTGTTTCATTGGTTAATAATCAAGCAAACATCAGAATTCGGAAGTTTATCTGTACAATAAGTTTAATGCACAGATGCTGAAACGCAGATGCCGACACGGGTACTTCCATGTGGTGAACAATGATTACACCCACTGGGAAATGTACGCTATCGGTGGTAGTGCCAACCCAACAATCAACAGCCAAGGCAATCGATTCCTCGCACCTACGAATCGCTTCTCCAAAGAGGTAATCGTTGCTTCCTCAATTCTGCTCAAGTCATTACTGTCATCATTAACAGAGTCAGTAGATGGAGTTGATGAATCTAAATGAATAAACAGGTGACGAAGCGCGAGTACACACCGCAGAGCGTATGGAGGCAGTGGAATTGGAGGTCAGAGGGAGACCTGATGTTGAACGGGGCGTTCTTCATTCGATCGGGCGCGGGTGCATCCTCGAGCTATTCCAAGGCTTCTAGTCTCTCAGCGAGGCCTTCGTCCCTTGTCGCCTCCCTCACAGGGAACGCTGGAGTTCTGACATGCAGAAAAGGGTCCCGTTGCTAAACCCAACAACACAACGCAACATCCAGCTTTCCTTGCTTCCCTCCTCCCTCAATTTGCTCTATTTTCTTACTTTGTGTAGTAACTGTCCTGAGCACTTTTTGTCTCTGAGCTCATATGTCAATTAATTTGACGAAGATCTTTTACGTTACAACCTCGGCTTGCATGCATCAACCCTCTTCTCGACTCCTGCGAGGTTAGGTTAAGGGCAGATGAAGAAGCGCTGTTAAATCCCGACTCAAATATCTCGTTTGCATTAGGTATGATGTGTATCGAGAAGCATTTTTGTTTATTTTAACCAGTAAGGTTTAACGTAGTTCATTTATATTTCTATATCCCATCCTGGTATGCATAAGCCTGAACTTATTATTAGGAAAACAGTGACATGATGCATTCCAGCTATACTAATGTTCATTCTATGTGATAGCGTACTCAAGTACATAAATACTCTGATTATATGACAATCCAGTTTACAATGCATACCATGATAACCAATTTGTGTAAACAATGGAAACATCAGAGCATTTTTACACCATGTCATTATCCTTATGTACTTATAAAAACCAGGTATTTTATTTATTTAAATATGGTCTGAATCATTAAAAATGTGAACTTCCTTGAATAATCTTTTGCACTAAAATGGAATGACCAACCAACCATACAAAACTTCCATTGGAGCATCTCTCACGGACCTAATGAGTAAACAATGGAAACATCAGACCATTTTTACACCATGTCATTAACCTTGTGTACTTAGTAAAACCAGGTATTTTATTTATTTAAATATGGTCTGAATCATTAAAAATGTCGACTTCCTTGAATAATCTTTTTCACTAAAAGGGAATGACCAACCAACCATACAAAACTTCCATTGGAGCATCTCTCACGGACCTAATGAGTATTTATAGTTTGCCAACTTTATATTGTTTTATATATACCTAATGAGTATTTATAGCTTGTCAACTTTATGAGAGTATTTATAGTTTGTCAACTTTATCTTGTTTCATATATATATATATATAGACATGCTTCTATCACTCGTGTTTACAAGAAGTATGTAAACGGTGTTATATCATTTTGGATTTTGGAATGTTGATCGACATGTTTGTTTGCGTCATTAATGTCATGAAACCTCACTCAAAATGGTGAAATTAAACTTTAACAATGCGTAATTATGAAATTAAACTTTAACAATAATAATTTTTAATGAAAAATTATTGGATAATAATTTTCTATGTATGTTTGTTTGTCTCATTAATGTCATGAAACCTTACTCAAAATGTGGAATTAAACTTTAATAATGCATAATTAATTTTGTTGTCATTAATGTTATGAAACCTTCACTATTACATATTGAAAAATTTGTGATGACCACTTGTGACGAAAGTACTCTTTCGTCGCAACATACAAGAGAAAAAGTTTTTTTTTTCTAAATCTACCCCGTGTTCGTCGCAATTTCGACACCTACAGTTTGACTGAACTGTAATGGTCAATGTTCGTCTCATAAGTGACGACCTTAGATTGGACGTCGCATAAGCGACGATAGTTGACCATAATAATTTAGTCAAACTTTACCGTTGAAAATGACCTAAAATAAGTTAGAGGTGGGGAAAAAAGTAAAGCGGGTGAAAAGGGTGATGGTAGATATTATTGCCTTTGTAAAAAATGTTGCCTCAGACGTCCCATAAGAATTTTAATAGCAACATCTACAAAACATTGTAGGAAATATGGTCACATTGATGGCGGATCGAATGAATATCATACCATGGTANTATCACTCGTGTTTACAAGAAGTATGTAAACGGTGTTATATCATTTTGGATTTTGGAATGTTGGTCGACATGTTTGTTTGCGTCATTAATGTCATGAAACCTCACTCAAAATGGTGGAATTAAACTTTAACAATGCTTAATTATGAAATTAAACTTTAACAATAATAATTTTTAATGAAAAATTATTGGATAATAATTTTCTATGTATGTTTGTTTGTGTCATTAATGTCATGAAACCTTACTCAAAATGTGGAATTAAACTTTAATAATGCATAATTAATTTTGTTGTCATTAATGTTATGAAACCTTCACTATTACATACTATTACATATTGAAAAATTTGCGATGACCACTTGCGACGAAAGTACTCTTTCGTCGCAACATACAAGAGAAAAAGTTTTTTTTTATAAATCTACCCCGTGTTCGTCGCAATTTCGACGCCTACAGTTTGACTGAATTGTAATGGTCAATGTTCGTCTCATAAGCGACGACCTTAGATTGGACGTCGCATAAGCGACGATAGTTGACCATAATAATTTAGTCAAACTTTACCGTTGAAAATGACCTAAAATAAGTTAGAGGTGGGGAAAAAAGTAAAGCGGGTGAAAAGGGTGATGGTAGATGTTATTGCCTTTGTAAAAAATGTTGCCTCAGACGTCCCATAAGAATTTTAATAGCAACAACTACAAAACATTGTAGGAAATATGGTCACATTGATGGCGGATCGAATGAATATCATACCATGGTAATTAGCTATATATTTATTATCTTTTTTTTATTTTGTCAATTTTATATAAAATTATATATATGTATATATATTGTTTGAATGTTTGTTATAGTATACACTAATTTTGCATAATTGTTTGTAATTATAAAGTTAGAGTTGCCCTCTAACTTTCCGCAGAATATTGTACCAAGTATTAGTAGAAATGATGTTGTACAAGCTCGGGAACATCATCATGACCAAGCAAATGAGAATCTCATGGAAGAAGATGATGGGACAAATCAAGTTAATGATCCCATGGAAGAAGATGATGGGACAAATCAAATGATCCAAGATTTG
>JZKD02S2407366.1:0-17116 GCA_000966675.3 Picea glauca
GCCTTACTAGCCCTAGGTCTAGTAACTCTTTCAACTGCATTTGCAACTCACAAAGTTCTGGCGCTGTCATTCGATACGGAGTCTTGGATATTGGTTCTGCATCGGGTTTCAGCTCGATAGTAAAATCAAGCTCCCTCTCCGGAGGTAATCCGGAGGTTTCAAAGACATGTTGTACTAAAGTTCAATGGTGTTCCCAAGACCTCTTAGGAAACTCATCCAAAATCATCTTGCAAACACTGAATCCCTTATCAAATACAATTCCTTTGGTACGTATGTTGGTCTCAATATCTTGTTGATATAAACTCTAGCTATAAATGGTACCTGATGCATCGTACACACAAGGAAAAAATGTGAACTCTTCATCAGAGTGTCAACTATCATGACAATCGAGTCGTTCCTCCTTGTCATTAATGACAATCCAAACAATAAAGTCCCTCAAAGTGACTTCCCATTTCGATTCCAGAAAAGTGTGCGTCTGTAGTAATCCTGTTGGATGTCTACATTCAACCTTCACTTGCTAAACTTCTAGACATCTCTCCATGCAGTTGACGATGTCCGCCTTTATCCCTTCCAGATGAACAAGAAATTAAGGTCGATCCTTATCTTCATGACTCATGGATGAGATATGTACACTGCTTTATGAGATTCACATAAGATCAAAACTTCTCATTTTTTCATTGGGCTATAAGTAAATCTGGTTATTATGTCTCAAGGATCCGTCGTTTTCCATAGTATATCCCTCAATTTGGTACCATCATGGTGTCTTGCACGAAAAATTCCTTACCCTCTTTATACCATTCAATGTTGCGTTGTAGTTAGAATCTTTTCACATAGATTCGTTTGAAGAGGTATCACTGAAAATATGCGTGGTCTTCATCTCAATGCGTCTGCCACTCTGTTCGTTGTTCCTTTTTAAGTAGGATATCTCATAATCATACTCGATAATCAGTTTTGACCAACACCCTTTCCACACGTTCAAGTCATTTTACGTAAAAAGGTGTTGTAAACCACAATGGTCCATTTTAGTTTGAATTTTCACCCAATCAGGTAGTGTCTCCACAGTCTCAGGGCATACACGATGGCTAACAACTCCAAATCGTGCGTCGCGTAGTTCTCCTCATGCTTCCTTAACTTACTCGAGATGTAAGAGATCACTCGACCATCTCGCCTCAAGACTCTGTCTAAGCCTCCCTTGGATGCATTAGTGCAAACGAAGAAGCCCTCATCCACACCAGGGACTTTTAGTATTAGCGTTGTCGTCAACAACTCCTTGAACCTTCTAAATGCTTCCATGGATTTCCCGATCCACACAAAAATTACTGTTCTTCTTCTTCAATTACGTAATCAGATATGCTATCTTCGAAGAACCCTCGATGAACCATCAACAATATCCTGCTAAACCCATGAAGCTACGCACTTCTGGGACATTTTTCGGTGTATACCACTCCACAATATCCTTAACCTTCGCTGGATCCACAATGATGCCTTCGTCGGAGATAAAATTCCCTAAGAAGTGAATCCTTGATAGCCTTGCGACCGCTTCTCATAATTTGTTCTCTCGCAAAACTGTAGTACCAAGCACAAAAGTTCGTCTTGATCTTCCGTCATTCAAGAAAATATCAAAATGTCATCAAGGAGTACTTGACAGTAGTCAAGCAGAGTCTCCATGACCTGTACTTCTTACCTATGAAATTAACAGGAGCACTCCAAGGCAATACACTTAGATGTATAAGTCCTAGGTCCAGTAACTCCTTCAGTTGCGCTTTCAAATCTTGTAACTCGGCGGGTCGACATCCGATAAGGATTTCTTGCCATCAATTTAGTTCTAGGTTTTAGGTCGAGTATCACCTCATGCGATTCCAACCAATCCATACCGATCAAGACATCATAAGATCCTAATATCGTGACATAGGTCGGACTTAGTTACAATATCCCCAGGTGAAAGTGACAGTTGATACCCCTTCCTCCAACCATATGGTTGGTACTTGAAGCCACATCAACGAATCTAAACTCGTCATGTCAAATTCCCTTACCTAAATCCCTTCAACGTGGTACTAGAATTAGAGCTCTTCATAGCACCGGGGTATTAAAAATACTAAAATTTTGTTTGGTGATGGAACCTGACGCATAGAGCACAATGGACTAGTGCTCGACCTGGCGATTATTACTGTGGTCATGAATCCTATGGGACTTGCCCATATCCTCCACAACAGTGTGTCCTGTTGACTCGTTCGCTCTGGCCCTTTCAATGGGAAAATCATGCTGGTAAGGTGACTCTCCACATGTCCATCACCCACCTCCGGTCCAATAATCCTAGCCCCGGAATATAAGTTGTTGGCCCACAAGCCTAAGATCCTAGTCTGTTCTGCTGACAAGCCTAAATGACGATTGCTAGAAGTGTTGTCCCAGATGTGGTGGTCCCTTGTAGGGAGCCCTCTACTGAGGAACCTATCAATAAGGTGTCGTGAACAAGGGTCCTATAGACGTATCTCGATTCCAAGATGTCTTGTATGGCCGATGTTTGATGTTGTTGCACACCAGATGTTGTCAGTCGAGATGGTCTTGTAGGAGTCCTTCCCGAACTCCCATGGTCAAATATTCCTTATCTAAAAGGCCTACTGGACTGCATCGTGCAACGTCCGAGGAATTTAGATCATCACCTTCTCACAAAAACTAGAGTTAAGGCTGGTCACAAACTTGTGTATCTCCATCTTCTTCATATTCAGATGTGGGGCATACCAAAGTAACTCCATAAATTTCATCTCATAATCCAACACCATACGACCACCCTGTTGTAAGGCATTGAACTCATCGAGCTAGTGCTCAATGAATTCCTTTGACAATCAATTCTCCCGGAATCGTTCCTCGAACTGTTCCCCTAACATGGCTTCAACGACCATGTTTAACTGAGGTAGGAGAATATTCCTCCATAGAAGATCGCTCCCCTTTAGCTGAAGACCTCTTGTGCAAACCTTCATGCTGGAGGTCAAAATCGCGAAGCGTGAAGTGAATCGTCTTGCTCTCCAGCCATTCCTCAACGGCTGAGCCGTCCGTGGAACTCATGAATGTGGGGACTTTAATACTCTAGAGTTCCCTGTGAATTCTACCAACATTGGTTGGGGCACGTTGTGGACCCTTATGGGTAGGGAACCCTGGCCTTATCTCAGTACAAATAGTTAGTCAAGGCCTCTAAAATTTCCTTGCACAGACCTTGTCAAACCCAACGCATCCCGCATGACAATCCGCTCATGATCAAGACATGTTCTTCTCCTTATGGGTTGGACCCCTTTGGCATGGGTGCTATTGGAGGCGTCGTGCCTCCTCCCTTGGTATTGCGTCATGAATTTTTTCTGCATCCTCTAGCCGTGATTACCGCATGGACAGGTTAATAATTCAATTAGCGTTGAGTATTAATCAAGGGCTTAATTCAATGCAAGGCATGGAAATCCACAGTCGTAGGGTTGAACCCACTCTGATACCATATGTAACGACCCCGACCGTTATGACTCCAACAACGTACAACAATTATTTTTTATTCTTTTTAAGGTGCAAAAGATCTACTTAACTCCAAGGTGTGCGGTTAAATCAATTAGTGAATTCACAATAACCAACATCATTTTCAAGGTACGCACCTGATCCATTAGCTAGATTAACATAATTCACTTAAAAATCAAAGCATGCCATTAATTCTAAACATAAGGAACCCATACAGTAACATTATGAAAATCGTGCTTGTAAACTAAGGCATGACATTTATTCTTCAACTCAGTCCATAATGCAAGCATTCTAAACACTTAAACATCGACATAAACAAGGAATGCAAATCACCAGTACTGAAGTCCATCATACACAATAGTATTCAAAGGCATGTGCATGATCTAATACTAAATTAAAATATATCAACTTCATTCCCCTACGTGTAAATAAATCTAAGCGCTTAGGAAATCACACAACAACATGGTTACAAGGCACGCGGGTAAATTCCCAAGTGCAACATTACACGTCATCAATGCCCATGAGCCACACATCCTATTAATAACCAATAAAGAAACAAGGGTACTTAAAGGCACTAGGTAGTCTAATCACAATCTCCTCAAGTCAATCATTATCCTAGGCGCAAAATGATTATCATCTAAAACATTGAGGCGCAAGGTAAATGACTGTAATTAATTGTTGCGTAAAAGAATCTATTCCATCCTAAATCATGCATTACGAAATCCATAAACGAAATCACTCTAACACCAATCCATCTAATCATCGACACAGGGTAATGACATTCATTACCTTTAATTGCACAAGGGTCTAAGATCCAACCGTGGTAGGAAAATCCATCAGCGCGAGAAGCCAATCTTCAAAAATCGTCATGTAATACATACAATTGACATGCGAAAAGTCTATCTCAACGTGTCCTATTTCTCATGAAGGAAACAAATGCACGCATTCAATCAATGAACCTCTAAAACAAATTTTAATCAATCGACAAGTGTCCTTATTAATTTACCTTAAGATCACTATGTTGTTTCATTCCCTTTTTAAATAAAAGGGTGCTCATCCTAAATTTTCCCACAAAAGTGTAAGACAACTTAGCTAATCTTTCAATTATCCTATTGTACTTTACCCAATGATTCACTCACATATTCCATCACCATTTGATCAATAAGCAGTAATGATTATGAATGCCAATGAACCATTCCCATATACTATCTTAATATAACGTTGGTTACCTTAATGTCAAATTAATTGAACTCAGTTGCCAATTAATAAAAATTTCACCTTTAAATATACATGGTGTTATCACACCTCTCAACATCAATAGTTTAATTTCAATTCCTAATTAATTAGAATTTACTAAAGTTAGAATTTAACTGTATTACCATTTAAAAGTGCGATTAGCTGGAATTAAAATTAGGATACCATTTAACTGGAATTAGAAATTAACCATAATAGGAATTTAACTGGAATACCATTTCTAAACTATATTAACTGAATCAAATTTAACTGAAATATAAAATTCTTCCTGGATTAAATTCTCCTTTACAATTTCAGCCTAAAAAACAATTTTTAAAGAAGGAAAAACCGTCACTCAACTCCCCACAATATCAAGTTTACAAGTCAGGACCGCAAATATTTGATTATGGTTCAATATTTAGTAGGCTTTAATCAACACAACAATAGAACAAGAATCACTCGTCGAGATTTAGAATTCCAAGATACGAGTCGGAAAGCAACGAAAATGGTGGTATGCAGTAGGCAGGCAATGAGAGGCACGAAAGAAGACTCATTATGGAAGTCCCGAGATCACCTTAACTCAAGAAAACAAAGGTTGGCCATCCCTCGAGAAAGAAATCATCCCAGCAATCCACTAGAGAACCCTTACCCACGAAAGTCGTTGATACCAGTCTGGAGTGGCGCTAGCCCGAATTCCTTCCAGGAATTTCGACTAATGTGAGGGTAGGGGTGAACAACAATGGTTTCGGTAAATGTTTAATGGATAAAGTAAAAATTTGGATTAAGCTGAAATGTTCCCAAGGAAACGATCATTCTCTACCATGCCATTAAAATAAATTACAAGAATACAATTCCCAAATGGTCATGGGTGAATCAAGGAAATAGATTGGCTCTCCACCCCAAAAGGGTAAAAAAAAATTGAAAAAGGCATTGATAATTAAGGGAAACGATCAGATTGATTTCTGTACCTACCCCGACCATCTATCATTCACTTAAAATTTTATTCTAATTAATATTGTAAACGCAGGTCAAGGCAGCGACCACCATTAACTTGCATCGATACAAGGGAACTAAAAGCAGGGGATCAATAATGTCTAGCGATCCCAAGGGAATTTCAGCTAGTAGCCAGAAAAACAAGATTCAAGGGTTGCACAAAAGGAAGGAGAGCTAACACAATTTTTCCAATGACTTAGTTGACGAGTTTGAGTGGCATCAAGCACCGACTCCTTTAATTAAACATAATATCATCAAGGAATTTTCGATTCGAATTTAGATTTTAGCACAGTTGTAACAAAGTACAAATACATCTGTTACAATTTAAAATCACTGTAACCATTGCGACAATACTTATAGAGAGTACATACAAAAATAATTAACAAAATTCACAACTTAATAAGATTATCGTAACCGTTGCGACAATACTTCTAGAGAGTACATACATAAATTTTTAACAAAAAATCACAACTTAATAAGATTATTGTAACCATTGGATGGACTTGTTGATGTTCTTCGGTTGCTGGCGATCCTCCTTGCTCCCGCTTGCTAATCATTGAGACCACACCGATACCTCCCCTTCAAGACTAGGGGTACTCTTCTTTCCCCTGAGCCCCTCAAGCCACAAAGGGGCCACACACACAAAAAAAAAAAAAAATCTATCTCCCATCTCACCTCGAAAAGTCGAGCTACCACTCCCTATCGAGTTTTGCATCCCAACTCTCACAAGAAAAACTAGTCAAGAAAAATATCAGCAACGTAACCTTACGTCGACCAGTTGTGATCCATTCTCCTCCTCTGCATTTTCTTTTATTGAGTTCTCTTAGTGACTAGTTTCCCAAATGCACATTAATTTATTTTTATTAAAGTTTTAATAGGAATATTATCTCCCATACACTTGTCACCCGATCCCTTAGTTGCACCACAAATTTATTTAATTAATTAATTTAATTTTCCTATTTCCCTCACCCACATAAAGGCATTCCTAAAAACGCTCCTTGATGTCCCTTTATTCTCTTACATTCTCTTAAAGATTGTCGCTTTTCTTACAACTTAGTTGAGTTAGAAATTAGAAAGTTTTCTAGACCAGATTCTCTTCTATGTTTCACATTCTTATTGTATTCAAGTTTCCCCTTTTTGTCTAATTTCGAAATTAGCAAGTTTTTCACATAAACACACTTAATCTTTTTAAATAATTTAATCCTCCATTAATTTTTAAACTTTTTTTTTACCCCAAGTTTTCTTCATCCCCCCTTTATTAATTGCTTAATTAATTTTTCGTTCTCATGTCCTATTTAAACCTAGGCTTAAATTCAACTAGGCTTAGAAAATTTGTTTTTAAGGGAAATTTTATAATTTTTAAACTTTAATCATGCAACAATTATCTTAAGTCTAACCAGATCAAAACAAGATGTTTTTTTCTAGGTACCTAGGTTCATTAACTCACCAATTTTAACAACTGCGACGTGCCCTTCAAGATGCACTACATGCTCCAAGGGTGCCACTCGCCTTCACTCATGTTTCATTTATGTGGCGTGCCCTTCAAGACGCACTACGTGCTCCAAGGGTGCCACTCACCTTTTGACTAATTTTGGTAGACGTCAAACCCCTGGAGTTAATACTCCGTAAGGTGACCTTGTGGGAGACTAAGGGATTTTAAGGAATAAGGACCATGCCTTATTGTGTTCCCCTTAGAATCATCGTGAGCAACTATCAAGGTCTTCCCTCACGACATCGTAGATCTCTCAAACTAGGTAATCGTTAACATACAGTTCGAGCCACGATGAGAGTGCTAGTCGGTTGTGGCAAGGTTGTTGCCACACCTCTCCCTCAATATCTTTGGTTGTCGTGCATGACCCCTTTACTCCAAATGTGAATCTGATTAGCAAGCTATCATAAGCCTACATCCATCAATGAAACATGTCAGCGATCCAAAATCAGCACCATAGTTTACCAGTCATATGTCACATATGAAATAACAAAAACACTCAAACCATAAACAATCCACTCCCTGACTTGATCCGGAGTTCAAGGAGGTCCATCGATTCCCTTGCCATCCTCAATTAGTACAGAGTCCTGCACACTCAGGAGAAACCATTCAATAGCACCTGTCGATACAAATATAATCAAATAACTTATCACCCTATCCAAAATAATCATCATAATCCATAAGTGAAATAGTCAATCATATAAGGAACCAAATTAGCTGCACACAAGTGTCCTCAAGGAAAGCTCATAGCAGAAGTGCGCGCAAGAGTGGGATGTTACATATCTCTCCATTACTTGTGTATTCTTCTACTTTGTCTATGTGTGCTTGTATATTAGTTCATTGTATTTTATTTCTCCGCGTGAAGAACAAATGGTAACATCTACTTACGATTCCCTAGATTACAACACTTATCCATAAAAACAATAAGTTTACAAACTAAAGTTCTTTAGATAAAATGTGGTCTTCCATCTTTGCCCCATTTCCTAACAAATCAACTCTCCTTTGAGATTCCAAATGTCTTAATTTTTTCAACAAACATATTTAATTTTTTTTCAACCAACATATATAATTTCATATTGAAGTAATATATACACATTTTACTTTCACATTAATAGTTTTGGTGAGAGAATAGGAAACTCTTTCCTACTCTAATTCCCATTAACGATTTTGGTGAGAGAATAGGGAATTCTTTTCTTCTCAAATTCCTATAAACTTTTTGTTTATGGGGCTCCTCTTCAAATATTTTTCATCAAATGTTTCACTCATAACCATCAAATTTATGTTGATGGGGCTCCTCTCCAAATATTATTAATCAAATGTTTCCACTCATAACCCTATAATTCCTATTGATGATTCCTATCGATGGGCTCCTCTCATGATACAATTATATTCAATCTTTAGTACTCAACTTTAAGTTTTCTTTCTATCTTTTATTCAAAAAAATTACAAGCTTCCTTGTTTTTCATCTATCTTTTACTTAAAAAAATTTCATTTTTTTTTAAATTATGGTTCATAAAATGTGTATGTATATATAATTAAAAAACAAATTCCTTATTTTTAAAAAGAAGTATAATAATTTTTTGGTCTTATTCATTATCCCCGATAATGAGTCTCATGATAGAAATTGCATTGAAGTTCTAATATTCAATGTTGAGTATTCATCTATCTTTGAATGAAAACCGGTTTTTTAAGTTGAATTACGAATCATATTTACCCAATGATATTCAACTTTTGAATCTTCGACTATAATTTATTAGAAAATTGTGTCTTCTTATTACATTACAAATTAGCTTCGTTTGATTACAATTATTTAAGAGAGTAATTTTCTTTTAAAAGTGACTCACCCCCAAAAAAAAGTATGAGTGGAGTTTTTGAAATGGAGAATGAGTGGGAACCAAGAGACGAATTGGAACAACAATGGTGGAAACTACTAAGGTTTTTTATAGTGGACTTAAGATTGGGTTTAGATAGCCTAAACTTTATGTGGTTTTTTGGTCATTGAGCCCTCTCTAACAGGTTTTTCTTTAGTTATTTGCCACGTTTATAGAAGAGGTTTTTTTCTAGCTACCATCCTTTACACTTCAAAACTACTTTGTAGTGTTTTTCTCCCTGGATTTAACTTTGGTTGCTCTTCTTTTTAGCAGAATTTTTACTTAGGCTGACATCCATGGCGCTCCTTTACATGGGTGATTATTCATTAACTCGCATGTGTTGGGCCCATGGATTGAGATTTTATTGTTTATCTTTTATCAATCCCATTAACTATTTTTTATCCTTTGCATCGATGGAGCTAGAAGACTGGGTCATATTTCCTCTCTAGGAAACTGAACCAACTCCTTCTCTCGGTTGGTGTTTTAGTGGAGGACACATGGCTAAAAATAACATAAGTTTTGTTTCTACTCATGCAACGAAGTTATTGAACATCGATGACGATCTAAGGTGGCAATATGAGGGCTTCCTCACGAAGATAGACGAACTATGTGGGGGCCAGACACAGTCATTACCATTAAATTGTTATGTGGCGTTTAAGTTAGGTGATAGGACTACCTCATTGACAATTTTTCTCTCTCCTTCTACTAGAATTGACACTACTTCCACTAGTCATTTTATCGAGAAAAATATGCCCTATTACCCATCTGAGGCAGGGTTAGAGAAGTCAATTGATAATTCGCTGGAGCAGTGCTTAGGTGATGGTTTTACATAGAGTCGAGAAGGTTTTTGCAAGACATCTGCTCCGACAGTAAAGAGGGATTCTTCTCTTATTACTGAGCTGAGTTCTGGGAAGGAATTTACTAATAAGCAGGGAGTTTACCCAAGCACTGCTACACAACCAAGTGAACTCAGAAGGAAAAAAACTTGGAAGCCTAATAGAAAGGTGTGAAAGATGGTACTTGGAGTTGACGTGGACCTAGAAGAGGAAATGAGGCTATCTCTCTATGGAGTGGTGGGTAGGTTAGTGTATCCTTACCTTTGCAAGGGTAGCTTCTTGAAATGGCTAGAACACCGCTTCTTGAAATGGGTAGCTTCTTGAAATGGGTAGCTTCTTGAAATGGGTAGGTTATAGCCCATAAATTTTCCACTTATCGAAAGGGTGGCTCGATTTCGTTTGTAGATCCCCTGAGGATGCTACTAGACTTTTGGAATTGACTTGGCTATTGTGGGGGTGTGGTCTTCTACTTAAGCATTGGAGAGTGGATTTTGACCCAGAGACGAAACACTTCCAGTTTCGTCATCTCTGGGTACTTATGCCTGGCCTCCCGATTCATCTATTTAATCATCGGGCACTGGAAGCTATTGGAAAATCTCTGGGGAGGTTTCTTGCAGTGGACCTGGAAGATTTGACAGATTCTTCGAGGAAGGTGGCCAGGGTTTTAACAAAAATGGACTTACATGGTGGAATTTCAGAGGTAATAGATATTGAATGGTGCGGTCATCATTTGAGACAGAAATTGGACTACTTGGGGCTAGCATTTTGTTGCAGTCGCTACAAGGGTACTAGTCGTTTACGCTGTGAATGAACGGGAGCACCACTAGAGGAGGAATCCAAGAAATCACTATTACTAAGGTACCCTCTGGAGTACATGACTGATTATGATTCTTTGGATTGTGAAGGCACCAACTTTGTCTTGGATTCAACTTGTTTGGAGGAGGAATTTGACACCACACTTATTGGTAAGTTGAAACGACATTGCCCTGGTTTTTTTTCATCACTTTCAGTTTGGAAAAAAGAATCTTTAGAAAATTCTTCTTGGTTGCGGTCAACTACCTCTGGTGTCTCGAGGCCAGCAACTGAGGAGGGTAATATTTTAGTTGACCCTTCTTTTATTATTGAGAGTCTGACAAGGCCTAACACACTGAACTTAGTTGGGACTGAGGTAACAGTTAATGATTTTGAGGTTTCCACTAAGCCCCCCACACTGGAATCCTGGCCCATGACTGAGACTTTGACCGTCCACAGCGAATCCCCTTTGGATGAAAATCCATTAAATGGATCGTGCTCTCAAATTCTATCTGGTTATGGTGAACTAGAGTTGGATGAACCTACTCTTAGTGATGTCCTCGACTCACTCATTCCTTTTGTTAGGGGAAATAAAAATATTACAAAGTTACCTGTCTATAAAGGGAAATCGATGGTAGGATTTGGACAGGATTTTGAAGGAACTTCTTCCCGCGTTAAATCTGGGGAGGGGAAATAATTTTCTTGGTCGAGGGGGGTGGGGATAGATTTTTCCCCATTAAAAACTAGAAGTTCCCGGAAAAAAATGGCTTCCCATATTCAGGATATAATTGATTTCTCTTCCTCTCCCATATATGGAGGGTCTCTTAGAGAAGTGAAATCCCAGGCACAGGAAAAATAATGTTACTATTATATTTGAATATCAGAGGGACGGGAAGCACCCTAAAAAAGGCCTCGGTTAGAAGACTGTTGGATCAAACTCGCCCATAAATCATTTTTTTTCAGGAAACGTTGGTTTCGACACAAATATCCAAAGATTTCATGCATGCCCTTAGACCCTCATGGGTGACATCCGCGGTCAATGCTTTGGGTACTTCCAGGGGATCACTGGTCTCTTGGGATCCTTTTATTTTCGATCTAGTGCCTTTTCTTACGATTGGTGGCATATTGTTAATAGGTACAAGCATAAAGGACAACCGGGAGTTAGCTTTCTTGAATGATTATGGTCCATGTATGGAACGTATAAAATTCTAGAAGATGATTTTCGAAAGTGGTTTACTGGATATCAAGAATCTTATTATTGTTGGTGACCTAAATTTTGTTAGTGCCCCGGAGGAAGTTTGGGGCGGTACCTCCAGGAAAACTACTTTTGACGATTTTTACAAGGATCTTTTTGGGGATAGAAAGATGATAGATGTGAAGCCGACAAAGTTGGTCCTGACGTGGAGAAACGATAGGACGGGGGTGGAGTGGTGGCAAAAAGGTTAGACAAGTGTATAGTTGCAGAAGACTTGTTATTAGAGGTGGGGTTTTATTGGTCATGGGTTGAATGTCCTTTCATCTCAGACCATGCACCTATTCTCTTACAGCTAGAAGCCTTTCCGAATAAAAAATCCATTCCTTTCAAATTTAATGCTCACTATCTAACGGATTCGGAATTTGGGAACTTGGTTCGCGCAACTTGGAATGATCATATTTTATTGACAAAAATTGGGTTCCAAAATAGGCTCGTTTGGAATTTAAATATTTTAAAAGGAAAAACAAAACTTTAGTTTAGAAAGAAAGAGGAAAAGAACTTTGAAAAACTTAAAGAATTAGAAGCTGGTATCAAGTCTTCTATCACTATCATGAATGCAGATACTACAAATCTGGAAGAAGGAAGGATCCTACGACAAAAAGAACTGGAAATAAATGTGATCCTTAGAGGTACAGAAGAATCCTGGAGGTTACGCAGCAGAGATATTTGGCTGTCGAGTGGAGACAATAACAAAAAATTATTTCATAACTTTGCAAATTTGAATAGAGCTAGAAAACACATTTGGGAAATTACAAATAATGAAGAATCAAAATTTACAGAGCCGGTAGCTATAGAAAAGGCAGCCTTTGAGAATTTCAAATGCTTCTACAAGGAACAAGAGACACCAAACATGACTGAGAAAGTCAAGATTGCAGGTATTTTCCCAAAGATCTTTAAGGAGGGGGACTCAATTAGCCTCGCACAACTGGTTACTAGGAGGAATTCAAATCGGTTCTATTCAAGTTCAAAAAAGCCAAGAGCCTAGGCCCAGATGGATGGACCTCTGAATTTTTCACTCATTTATTTGATGTTGTGGGCCAGGATCTTCTTGATATGGTGGAAGAAATGATAAGATTGGGATCGGTGGGGGGCATCCTAAATTCAACCTTCTTGGAATTAATTCTGAAGGCACAAAATCCCAATACCTTTGATGATTTCTAACCAATTTCTTTATGTAATTTATGTTATAAATTAATTTCCAAGATTATATCCAATCGGATCAAAACCTACCTATCAAGCACTCTCTATGAAGAACAATTTGTCTTTCTCCATGGGAGGAGAATCCAAGAAGCTATCGTAACAATACATGAAAGTTTACACGGTATTAAAAAAAAAGAAATTAAGTGAACTGGTATTAAAACTGGATTTAAGGAAGGCCTATGACTGTGTAGATTGGGACTTTCTAAGACTCATTCTCATTTTAATGGGATGCATAACTCAACTGACCAACTGGATAATGGCTTGTGTTTCTTCACCTACCTTCGTTGTTTCAATTAATGGAGAAGCAACAGATTTATTTAAAAATGGTAAGGGGTTGCGACAAGGATGTCCTTTGTCGCCCCTATTATTTATCCTCATTATGGAATGGCTCAATCTACTATTGAAATCTGCTCAGGGAGAAGGTAAAATCTCAGGTATAAAAGTTTCCAATCTTTATAAGATTCTGCATGTTTTATTTGTCGATGATATTATTATCTTGACGAGGGTGGACTTAAAGGAGTGGTGGGAAATAGAAAAAATCATTTGTTTTTACTGCAAAGCATCTAGACTAATGGTTAATCAGTCCAAATCTATAGTTCTTCATGCAGGAATGTCGAGTAATAATATTACTCCCTACAAAAATCTCCTCCCCTATTATTTTATGGAATTGTCTACGGGGTTTAAGTATTTGGGCTATTGGTTAAAGATTGGATCCTACAAAGCTAAAGATTGCAAGTCCATACATTGAAAGAGTAATTTTCTTTCAATGTATGGACTTGCACATTATGCAAAGTGATACCCTTTCATTTTTGTTGAATTCCTTTATTTCAATCTAGATTTTATGAAAATTGTGTCTTCTTATTGGATTACAAATTAGCTTATTTTCATTACAATGATTTAGGAAATTAATTTTTTTTCAATGTTATACAAAGTGATACACTTTCAATTTTGTTAAATTCCTTTATTTCAATCTAGATTCTATGCATGTAATTTAAGATGAGATTAATAAAATTATATGAGTTGACTTTGTTAAAGGAAATTGATTCTTTTTCTTAATTCAAGTGATTTCTTTTGGTTAAAAGAAATTGATTATTTTTCTTAATTCCAATTATCTAATGTATGTGTCATCTTACATCCAAAGAAATCATGAAGCCAAAGACACTATAAACCACACCTTTTAGTAAGTGAGTGAAAGTTCTAAAGGTGATTCACCACTAAATTTAGATGTAACTCGTGATTTTTCCATACTACATCATGGATTCCATTTGTTTCAAGAATGCTTATGATAATGCCCATTTACAACCTATTCTATATCACATTTAAAGCAAATTAATATGCTATGTTCTAAGAAGACAAAACTATTCAAATCAAATGCATTTGTCATTGTGCTATGAGAAGACATCGCCGCTAAGATAGTGAACCAATTCTCAAATAAGATAATTCGAATTGCATTTTTTTCCTTGAAAATAAATCTTCTAGAAACTTCATGGTACTTCTTCCCATTTTGAAAATAGTATGGACAATGTCCTAGTAATAGTGACACCAACCAATTCAACTAAGGCATTCTAAGTTTTGACTTTTTTTTTGCCTAAACAAAATCACTATTTTATGTTGTTTAAAATTCATTTATGAATGCATAAATGGATTTAGCATGCAAAAACCCATGGAGCACTCGGATTATATAGAATTAACCATTCAAATATGCATATCCAACAATTTCTTATCATATTTTGGACAAATATCCCCCAAAAAGATAACTAGAGAAGAGCCAAAACTTAAAAACACTCAAAACTATCTTGGAGTAGGCTTTGATCCACTTATGTGTGCACAACCACTACTTCAAGGTGCTCCCATGGCTTCACGTTAGGCCCTCACGGAAATTGAACCTTATTCAAAGGTGAAAATCTCCTTACTTTCCACCATTGAATCCAACCCCTTTGAAAAATAATTATTATATCTTAAAAGTGAGAAAAAAATATATATATAAAATAAGATGAAAATATTATAAAAAAAAATGTCTTTGTTACATAATTTTATAATAATGTAAATTTAAATTAAGAATATTTATAATTCCAAATGAACAACATAAATGAAATGGATTGTGAATAACATAACAATTTATAAATTTTATGGATAAAATAAAGATTATTAAAATGTAAATATCATAAAATATTGGAAGTTTAATCACAACAATAATAAAAATATTTTATTAATAAAAAAAAATTATATCAAAATGTTAATATTATAAAATACGTTTTCTTGAAAACTTCATTTTTCATTTTTTAATTCATTAAACTCATTATAATAACTTTCATTAGTATTATGTAATCTAATCACTCATTAACCCATTAGGTAAAATCATTCCTCTTCACAACATACAACATAATAGTGACATTATTTCACGAGGCACATGAAAAAGTTACATTGGTACAGGGAAAGAAAATCACACACAAAAATATAGGAAATTGAAAACGCTATAATTATAATTTTATTATGACACATAACTAAACACAAATATATGGTTTAATATTGAATTATTTTGCTTCCCTCTTTTCTCTTATTATTCCAAGTTTGATTTTAAAATTATAATATTGACATGGATGATTGTGAAGGCGAGGTGGTTTTTTAAAACATTTTCCCTCTCTTCCTTGGCATTCCTTCTCACAATAATACCCTAGATTTAGTGTTTCATTTTGAAAAATATTTTTTTCTTCACTCTTACACGAGATATTCACTCTTAAAATAATTGTAAAGGACTTTGTACAAATTGGACTAATGCTTTTTATTATGAATCTCACAACGACTACATTAGAGTAGAGGGTATTAGTCTTTACGCTGCAACGAAAGAGAATGTGAGTATCAAGTAAGAAGCTGATTGGAAGTGGATTGAAGCAAAATTTTCAAGAATAAGCTTAAGTTGTCAAAGGCTTCTCACCTCTCATTATTAATTTTATTTGTAAATAAAAAATGCTTGGTCTTCATGATGATCGCCAAACCAGAATGTTGGTGTGAGAGTTGTCTACGCTAAAGTATGTAATGAATAATTTGTATTTTGTAGTATGAACATCCACATAATATATCAGTAAAATAATTATGCTCATTAAATTATCAGTTTGGGAAGCCTTAGTTTGTTTTCCTCTCTGTATCACCAAATATTGATATGCTTCAACAATTATGGAAACTCTTTTCTGCTGAAAATCTTTGAAGACCAAGTTTGTTTTTCACTCTATCGCTAAATCTTGATATGTTTCAACAATCGTGGCAACTCTTTTAAGACCAAACTCAAATGTCAATTTTGGTGACTATCGCTGATGGCTGAGTGTTCTGTTACATTTAATATCTAAATCTGCATGCTCCAACAATCATGGAAATTCTTTTCTGCTGAAAAACAAATGTAATCATGGCAACTCTTTTATCTTTAAAAACAAATGTTTGTTTTGGGGACTGTGATTGATGGCCGAATGTCAAAGATTCCATTGCACTTATTATCTAAATTTTAATGTTCAAAATCATTATAGACTACAGTCAATGATGTCTGAGCCCAGGTTCGAACTAGGGACCTTTAGTGTGTGAGACTAACGTGATAACCAACTACACCACCCAGACAACTGTAAAGGAATGGATTCTAGTTTATTGTTGTCTATTTTCATCATATTTATCTTGTTTGATTCTTATGTTCTCCATTATCATAATAAAAATAAAACTTCAAATACCCATCTCGGCATTCGAACCCAGTTCAAAACCATGGTATAATTCAATCTCGTAGTTATGCTCAACAACATATTTATTACTTTCTACTTTCCCTTCTGCCAAACGTATCGACAAATAAAACTTGCGCTCAGGAAATGTAGGGTTCACAAAACTACAAATGCGCATCCAGGGAATCGAACCCTGGTCAGTATCGTGAGAGGGTACTATGATACCACTACACCAGATGCGCAGCTGACATTAA
>JZKD02S2407388.1:89041-99597 GCA_000966675.3 Picea glauca
AACCAGGTGGTCTTTTAGACCGGCTGAATTTCTGAACTTCTGAATTTTGAACCATAATGTTCAATCTTTGGCGGCTCAGTGGAAATTCACCATAGTGCAACTTTGGTGGATAACAGGGTCTACTACCTACCCATAAGTTCCCATGTGTTGCATGGAGGACATTTGCTCCTGGAATGTTTCATGTAGCCAATCTATCTGCCATCTGTGCCAAAGACTGAGTCATGGCCTGCTGACTGATCACCAAATTGTTAAAAACCTGCACGAAGACCGCTTTTGGGTCCATGAGTGCTTTGCCACTACCTTCTGGCCTTTCATATCTGTCTCCCATCCTCCTCTCTGCCTCAAGCTCTGCCTCATGCTCTGCCCTTAGTTATGCTTCCCGTTGTGCCTCTGAACTCTGAGGAAAGGGGGGATAATCTGATCTTGGTCCTCTCCTCTCTTTATGCCTGCTGTAAGTGACGAATTAGTCACCTATATGCTCACAGCCCCCTGGGCTCTCTGTTGAACTCATGGAAACTTTAGCCACAAGTTGGCATGACTAAAGCTTCGATACCACTTGTAATATCCCAAATCCGTAGATCTGGATATTAACTCTCTACTGACACTGTTTGTCGCAGATATGATACTCTTTAGGTGGTTGAATGGGTTATTTAGGTTTATGATTGCGATTGACAACTTGAATTTAACATGCGTGGTGATTTTGCATGTGGTTTCAAGTGGAACAACTTGTTTAAGATATATTGAATAGTCAAGCAATTACAATAATGACATGCATGTACAAAACTTCACACACAGACTGCATGCATGTAAAAATAACCAAACCAAACTTCAATTAGACCTTCAAATGACTAGATCTATACTAGAGTACTACTAAAAGCATGGAACAATACCTAAAACTAACATGCGTTGCTAGATCATTGGCATGCAAGCCCGATTTGTGACATGCGTGGGTTTACTCCAGCATGCAACGCTCGATCTACTGTCGGAAGATGAATCTAATGCATGCACCCACAAGACTCCTTTGAGTCTGATGAGATATGTCCCAATGAAGTCGCCTTCTTCCATAGAAACTCACCCTGGATGTATTTGTTGTTGCTAGGCTCCTGGATCTCTCTGTCACTGCCGGAAGTAATCTCTCCACCTGTCGAGAATACCCTCACGCTAGCTAACACTGAAAGAGTCGCCCAAGTAGATTCCATCGTTAGAATCTAATGGAACCTGTCTCGAATGGAGAACCCTACCTGCCTCTCCAATGCGTCGGAAGGAATCTGGCTCATTAGCCCTCTGGATGAGTAGATCTGAGAATCTGTGAGCTCTCCTCTGTCTATCAAACACGTTGCAACTCCATTGATTGAATGTAACGCCCTCATGGCTAGAAGGCTATGAAAAATGTGTTGGATGGCTCAAATGAAGTGCCTTCCCCTGATCTCAAATGGGTTATGAGGGTTTAGGTTTGCTAGGTCTCCTCAGGATGAGCGACCCACTATACCCCTGGTGTCTCCTCTAGAACTCACGCTGGAATCTGACTGCTGGAGTTGGATCTCTAATCTCCACGCTCAATCTGATTGTAGATCTGTAATGAAAGCAATCGAAAACCTGTGTGGTCTCCCCGACTGGCTAGGGTGTCTCTCAACACAGAATCCAATCCCTCGGTGTCTTCCTCCTGGAATCCACAAGTATCCTCAAATTCGCCTGAATATGGGTTTCTCTTCAGAGCTATAGTTTCAATACTCAAATCATCAATAATGAGCCATTAGGTCGCTTTTCCTCTCCTTATATCCATTTAAACCCTACTTCTTCTTTGACTTTTCACTTAAGCGATTTTCCTAAGTTTTTTGATTTAATATCCACTTAAGCGCTTAATTACCTTTTTCCACTTAGTCACTTAATGTCACTTTCAAATTGTAACATTTCACGAGTGAAATGACATCAAATGAACATTTTCCCCTATTTCTTCCTAGCTATATTCTAAAGGGGATGTTTAGACTACTAATCCCTCCTCTTTGGAGTCCTCAGGAAAGGGACATTACAGTGCAACATTGTGCTAATGTCAGAGGGAGAACCAGTTCTAAGTGGCTCTTCGAGAAGTACCTTTCTCACTAAGAGGGAGTGTTAATGTTTGTAGCATCGGACATGTACTTCCACATTGGTTGTGTGTCTAACATGTGGAAGTCGTCCTTGATACCTATCAAGACTTAGGAAATTCACTTTAAAAAAATGATTATTAAAGTGAATGCATTTTTATAATTAATTGAGTTTAATTTAATTAAATGCCTATGTTTTTGGCATTAGTGAATTAAATTAAATCCTAGCCATTGATCTAAAGTGTTGGTGAGATCTAATCTCAGCCATTGATTGCTATGGAGATCTAGGGTTTTGGATTTAGGGTAAACTAAACATCATAAAAGGCAGCAAAGGTGAGAGGAGAAGATACATATAGCGTGAGATAGTGAGATCGCATTGATTGGGTGGAGAAGGACTTTCATCCAACTGTGTAGGGGCAAGGTCTGAGGAAGGGATCAAGGGGCAGCAAAGGAAGTAGTGGCCAGCAAGATTGAATGACAAATCTTGAGGTGTGATAGGTGTTGGAGATATTACACACACCTGGGATATTTTTCCATTTTCCTATGTTTATTGAGGGTCTCCTATTTTTTAGGAACCTCTCCTACATTCTAGGAGAATATTCTCTTTAGTCTAGAGTCAGTTACACTTAATTAGACTAGTGGAAGTCATGATGCATCGCAGCCTCGGTTTATCACCAGCGGTTGCATGTGTTTCTCTCACTTCCACATGTATGACTCAGTTAATTGAAGACTACATGACTAGTTAACTAGGACTATGTGGCAGTGAACTCCGGTAACTACCTATGTGTGTCCAAATCTCTCTGACCACCACTATGGCGCATTGGCTTCTCTTCCAATGCGCATTAGTTGAGTTATACAGAGTATATCATGTGTAAATTATCATTCATTCATTTGGTTAATACAATTCTCATTCTTTTCTCTCCAATTTTTCTCTCGTCTTCTCTATTTTGCAAGTTGTGTTTGTTCTTCTGCTAGCTAGATCTCTTGTGCAGGTACTCACCACATTCTACAATATGTTATTCTTGTTGTTTTGTATTTTTCCTCGAGTGTCCCATTATCCTAGGACAAGAGCCCAGATTTTATCTTAATAAAATCATCAAAGTACTGGTTTTCCCTTGGGGGTTTTTCTAGGGGTATTTACCTCGAAATTACATGTGCAAATGTGTTTTGTTTCCTGTTTTGCTTCCGCTGATTTATTTCTATAAATCATTAAAACTCAGCCATGTTTTTTATTCAGCAAATCTGCGTAATAAGTTTATTACAGCAAGTTATTTGCTAGGAAATAAATTTTCGGGTGTTGGGTTGCTGAAATTTAACATTCAAGATGGCACTAGTCTTTCTCATTTGCAAGTGATATAAAACCCTAGTTTATCTCTCTCTCTCCCAATGATGTGTGTTAGCATTAGGATTTTTCATTTGCATCGCCATTCCCTAGCATTCATAGTCCTACGCTTTGCATTAATTGTTTGGAATCACCTCTAACAGTCATTGCTGCAATAATTGCATTTTCGGCCATTAGGGCTTGTCACATTGCACTCAATTAACATAGTTCCATGCTCTTTATTTCATGCAATCATTGGTGAATGGTCTACAAGTCTTTTCATTGTCATTTGGCATATCTCCATTCACTTTCTTGCTGATTTTACTATTTAGAGCTGGTATATTGTTGTTGTTATAAACTTGTTACATGCTTAAACATCTAGTCTTTCATTGCAAGTTTATTTCAGTTTTCATTTTTCTTTTGATAGCTAGTGTTTCAGGGCATTTAATTCATTTTCTTAGCTTAGATAACATCTTTAATTGTCTTAATAAGTTACACACTCATATAGTTAATTACCTTGTCTTACTCGCTTTGACCTTGCCCTTAACTCAACCCTAGCTAATCAACTAACAAATATAGGGGGTCGTAGACTTTCCTTTAGCTTGCTATAGGGTCCCTTGAGGTTGCTAGGGAAGCCCCCCTTGTGTTGGATCTCTCTCTTTCACTAAACGAGGGAAGTACTTGCTTAGGTGACAATAGCGATTACTTCTATATGTTACACTAGTTTAGTATCTTGTGAAGGCTTTGCATAAGTGCTAGATTTTGTGATAACAACAATCATTATTGATTCCATGAAGAACCATTTGATACCTCACATTCTAGAGAAAAAGATGGTAAAGTGATGCCTTGATTTCTTTGTACTGGAGTGTGAATATTTCATGCAAAATGTGCCTAAAAAACAAGTTCACTGCCACCCGCATAGTAACACGGACATCATGGCTAGCTACTTGCTAAAGATCACTAAGTTGAGAGATTAGTTTGTAGCCATATGGATGAAGGTTGAAGATGAGTTGGTGACCATTGCATTGAATTGATTTTCCGCATCATGAAAACCCTTTATCCAGGGTATTTGTGCTCATAAGAAGTTTCCCACCTTTGAGAAGCTTTGGTACGATTTTGTACAGGAAGAGACAAGGCTGCAGAGGAGTTCAGCTAAAGAGAAAGAAGTAGAAGACCTTGCACTCTTCATGAGAACGAGGAAGGAAGGCAAGAAAGGAGTACCTGTGAAAGGTAAGAAAGATGAATCATGTTCTTTGAACCAAGGTAAGAAGGTGTGCAAGGAGTGCAGACATTGTAGTTGGATTGGATGAGATAGACTCCAAGCTTGAGACCACCTTCTCCATGGTCTCTTGTCTTTCAACCAACATTGTGTCCGGTGTTAGATGATATGTGGACAGTGAAGCATTGAGATATATGACTTCTAAGAGGAAGATCCTCAACAAATTTCGAGAGACAGGGAGGGATGCAAGTGGAGTTGGGTGATGATGCCACTTACATTGTGATGGGATTGGGCTCCACCTCTTTTTGGATGCCTTCAAGTGATGTTCTGGAGTTGAATGGTGTCTTGTTTGTTCTTGGTTTGACAAAGAACCTTCTTTTAGTTTCTTACATGACAAATCTGCAGTGTGTGTTTGAGTTTGATGATCAAAAAGGCATCATTAGAGATCATAGCCATCACCACGATTGGATTGTAACAAGAGGGGTTCAAGTAGGTGGACTTTATAGATTGTAGACACATCTAGTGAAGCATGCATATATAGTGCAAAGTAGTGACATGTTGTGCAAGCTATCGCATAGGTGCTTTGGTCACTTACACTATGAAGCGCTTCCTCTCTTGAAGAATATGGGGCAAGGATTGTCGAACTTCGAGATCAAGAAGACAAGAGTATGCAAGGGATGTGCACTTGGCAAGCATGCCAAGGCTAATTTTCCAAGCAGTGAGCAAAAATCAAGAGAGATTCTCAACCTGATCCATTCAGGATGTATGTGGACCTATGTCTTCCTCTTCTTCGAAAGGTAATTTGAATTATGTTGCCTTTATTTATGATTTCTCACACAACACCTAGATTTATTTTATGAAGACTAAGGATAAAGTGTTCAGTAAGTTCACAGAGTTCATAGCCTTGGTTAAAAATCAGATAGGGAAGAAGATCAAAGTACTTCAATCAAATAATGGAGGCAAGTATATCTTCATGAAGTTTGATTATTTTTGTAGGGAAGCTAGGATCAAGAGGGAGCTGATGGTGCCCTACAAGCTGCAGTAGAATGGGGTTGCAAAGAGGAAGAATAGATCCATTATTAAGACCAGTAAGACCATGATCCATGACATGGATTTTCTTATGTCTTTGAACTGAAGTCCTCATAGAATCTTCAAGGACAAAACACATGAGAAAGCGTTTACTAATGAGAAGCCTAAGGCATCATAATTCTGTGTTTTTGGTTGTCTAGTTTATAATCATGCTCTTTATCAGAAGAGGACTATGTTGAATCTGTTGAGTATCAAGGGTAATTTTGTTGGACAGACTAAGAGGCTTACCAAATCTACATTCCAACACAAAGAAAGACAATGGTGAGCAGAGATGTGAATTTTGACGAGGACATATGGCCCTCAAGATCACAGGAATCCCCTTCAGCGATTGAAGGAAGTGAGAAGACTGCTATTCTAGAATATGATCAAGAAGTAAAAGAAGACCTAGATCCAAATTTGGGTTAAGTGAGCTAAGGAAAGGATGCCTCCTTACCCTCTACCACAACTCAAAAGTTGAGATGGCTTACTCAGATATTAGAGGATGCACAGTAGCATGTAGGAGTGCTTATGTAATGTTCCCAAACAGGTTTGCTTAAAACATTAAAAGTTTTTATGTGTTCTGGTTCTGGTATTTTGTCAAACACTTTGCAGATTTTAGTCTTCTTGAGTTTCGTTCGGTATATGATGATAGTTTTATTCTGTCTTTGCAGCAAGTAAATGAAATAGATATAGCAATGGCATATACTCAACAAGATGATATACAAGTAACACAAGAAATAGCCACAAATACCTCAGATCTGATTTTATTTAGATATATAGCTGACCTCATACAAAATCGAGCAGATCTGGAATACATATAACAGAATAGAGTGTGGTTAATGATGCCACCAAGATACAGTAGAGAGATGAAGATATAGGCTTCCAAAAGCCTCCCCAAGCTGAATACCCAAGATCTAGAAGATCCAACTCATTCCCTAGCTGAGATGTGATGTCCTCTCTAGCACAATGCGCCCTCACTAGCTGTAGCAAGCCAAGAAATCGGGCTCCAAGAAGATGACATATGAATCCTTGAAACCAACTGCTAAAAGTGTAATGTCCCCACTTTGGGACATCATCACAGTGCAAAGGTTTATGATGACCAGAGTAGCCATATGGGTGTTATAGCGAGTACAGGGGTTATTGAGAGGCATTGTGGGGTCCAGCTTGCATTGCTCATATTCCATCATTATGAGCCATTCAGCACAGGTTGGATTTGGTTCCATTGCATTCCGACGATTTCCATGATTTTGACTATTTTGAGCTATAAGCTAATTGAATTCACTGAAGAGGTCATTTTGGGCACATTACTTGGGGGAACCTCTCAGTGTAATAGCTCATTGGAATCGGGAGAAGCAACACTACAGGATGGGATGGTGAGAAGTGACTTTCAGTGGCCACGGAAGCCACAAGGAGAGATAAGGTGTTTTTCAGAGGTAAAAAGGTTAATTAATTAATTAAATATTAATAAAATGAAAGTCACTTTGGAGGGACAAGGAGAGCAAAAAGTATAAAGGAAAGGCAAGGGCCTCTACTCATTTCATTCATGTATGATCATATTTGATATCTTGCTTCTAGCTAGTGAGCCCAGCATTGGGGGTTTTGAGGGTTTTGACTTAACAAACCCTAGAGGACGATTAGGTGGTGAAAGATTCCACCTAGCTTGTGCCAAGCTTGGTCTCAGAGATGCAATACTCTCCCACACCATTCTAGTTCAAGATATACTCAATTGCAGGAGGATTCTACATCAGTTGCAGGGGCAGAGAGAGAGAGGGCACACCAGCTAGGGTTTCCAGCAAGAGGGGTGCACCATTCATTGAGGGATGGTTCGTACTAGCTGAGGAGAGGCGATTTGGGAATTCCAGGTATTGGGTTTCCCTTACAGGTGTTATAGCATTATTCTTGGTGGACTCCGGAGGTGTTTTGGTGGTGGATTCATCAGTATTGAGAGTGGGGCGATTTCCCAAGAGGAGGCGCACCACATCTTGGAGGATAGCTAGATCTAAAGATCTAGCAGGTATTTGACCTAGTTGAGCACTTGGGTTTTCATTGTCATGCCCCGATCTTTCATTCTAGTGGATTGGTGGAGCTGTTGGAGGTCTCTAGGAGAGAGGCTGAATTATTAGGGTTTCAGCCATCCAGGAGGGTGCACCATACATTGGAGGAGGTTCAGATCCATATGGTTTGAGAGGGATCTTGGAGATTCAAGCACCTGGGTTGTTCTTGCCATCACCCGATCTATTGTTTGGCATCTTTCTTGGGGTGATTAGACACATTTGGCAGCAGGGCTAAATTGTTGAGGAGCTTCAGTTGTCCAGCAAGGCGTGGCACCTTCCAGCTTGGGGGTTTAGCATTCTTACGGCCCAGATCTACTTGTATTCAGTCTTCATTGTATATCCAGCCTTTGGAGGCTTATTGTAGTCTTCTATTGGAGCATTTTGTAGCAGCTCTATTGTCTATCTTCTTAGCCATCTGTTGAGCATTCCAGATCGGCATCTTCATTGTATCAGGTTTCTCTATTTCATGAATAAAAGCAGATTTGAGATGTTTTGGCTTGTCTATCATATTGCATATGGTTGAGGTATGTTCCATCGTTATATCTTCTTGTTATTTGTTGCAACACACATATAAACACATCAGTAAACCCTAAGGCCGAAATCAAGAGGCCATTCAGCAAGTAAACACATGTAAACAAGTAGGTCGGCGAAGTGTTTGATGAAATACCACAACCAATAAAAGTTTTAAAAGACACCAAAACCGTGATGATCTTGGCATAATGGCTTGGGATCATTACAGTGGTATCAGAGCTTAAATCCTGCCAACCTAAGGGATCTCACATAGGGATAAATGGATAGTTGGAAAGAAATGGATAAGATGGCCTTTGAGATGGCATGCTTGGAGATAACATATTTCGGCCTTAGCGAGGAAAATAGGGCTCTCATAACCTTTCCTCAGTATGTAGCCTTTAGAAAGCCCAGTTGGAGCGAAGAGGATATCTTACATGGAATCATCATAGCAGATAAAAAGAAAAAAGAAGCAGCTAGATGGTTGGAAGAACAGAGGAGCCCCACACCCATTAGGAGCACGCAACCTTGCTACAGTTGCAAGGGGTCGTGGAAACCAGATCATAGGTACAGGGATAAGGACCAAAAGCACACTATTGAGGCACACTATGACAGTGTTGATGAGATGAGTGAGGATGGAGCGATAAATGATGATTTGGGACAATCTGATGATGATAGTGACTCTTGCACAAAGGCTAGTGATAGTGACTCTTGTACAGAGGATGATGCTACTAGCACGCTTGAGGAGGATGATGACCCTTGTGTAGTGGATAGGAAGCTGGATGGACAAGATGATAGCACCAGTACTTCAGCAGACATATCACATGGTGTTGATGACCTTACGCCCCAGCAGAGTGGTGACACTAGTGAGGACTCACACGTGTTAGCACCGACAGATGACCAACCTCCTATGGTGGTCGTGACACAGTTGTCGTCTTTTCAGACATCCATGATAGCCACATCACAGGAGGGTACCAGTGGCATGTCAGATATGATGGAGGAGCCGTGTGTGAGGGATGCACACCATGGACGCATGGATCCACAGATCCAGGAGGAGACACAGGACGTGCAGGTAGTTGATCCTCCACTTACAGATCAGCATGAGGAGATTGAGTCACATCTTTTGAAGACTCCAGTAGTTGAGCAGATTGTGGAGACTGACAAGTTTATGGAGCACTTATTTCCAGAATCGGCCTGCATGGGTGAAGATGCACTCTTTAGTATTCAGGATGACCATAGCATGTGTCTGGACACAGTTATATGGGATCCAGGCGCAGATGATAGTAGTAGGTAGAGTGCACAGGAGGATACAGCTGCTCAAACCGGATACAATGGGATTCAGAGGGAGCTAGCAGTTGAGGATGATGTGCATTGATGTATGGACAGACCCAGTGGCACAGTAGACAGCAAGCAGTTCAGCACTTTATCTTCTACAAAGAGTGTTGTTGATCTAGCAAAGGAGCACCAGTTGATGGAGGACACTTCCATTTGTGTTCTGAGAGCGTTTGACCTCCATGTAGAGGTTGATCCAGCAGTATGCCCAGGATCTATGATGCAGCATGAGTCTATGGGAGACGACATGAGTATGCCGAAGCATATAGTGATTAGTGATAGCTCACAGGTACATGCCGAGATGTATGGTGGGATTCAGAGGGGTGTACTGCCTTGCAGAGAGGAGACACACTTAGGGGAGCATGCAGAGGCCACTCCTTTGCAGCAGCATATGGTTATGAGATATCACCTTCACTGTTTAAGTAGTTGCGTGGGTGATAGGAGATGGAGATTGGTTTACCAGCAATTAGGGGAGTTACTTCTGGTTGTACCTGATGATTGGGGTTTAGTGAGGACTACAGACGAGCAGTTATCAGGAGTACAGGTAGACGTGCTCTTGGTCGAGTCCTTGGGATTGACCAAGGCAGGTGTTATTTTTCAGCCCTACAGTCAGCGACAGATATCTCTACTACCTTTTCCCGACACTTTTATCATGGACAGCAGCATGAGGAGAGATAGACAGTGGCAGAGGGCATGGGGAGTGCCTAGACCGAGGCCACCTGACATGAGTATCTTTACGGCATCCAGCCGGATAGAGATGGATCGTCATAGGCAGCCAGTTGAGACTTGGTGTGTGATATAGAGCATCATGGGCTAGGTGATAGCAGATGAGCACAGAGGGCATCTGACAGTGATTAGTCTCACACAGGAGCAGTTAGAGGGGATTGGAAGTGATAAACTTCCAAGTTTGCCATGGGATCCGGGAGTCCGTTTTGTTAGCAGGATGTTCATGTTGACCCAGGTTGCGCCAG
>JZKD02S2407388.1:223798-235186 GCA_000966675.3 Picea glauca
GTCCTTTTCCATATCCGACACTCATAGAATTGGCGCACTAGTTAGTAACCTCTTAAGCTCAATGAATGCACTATCACATTCTTCTGTCCATTCATACCTGACCCCCTTGCGCTGCGAAGTGGTGATGGGTTTCGTTATTTTGGAGAACCCCTCCACAAATCTCCAATAATAACTTGCTAGCCCCATGAAGCTTCTCACCTCATGGGCATTTTTCGGCACTGGCCACTCCATAATGGCCTTTACCTTTTCTGGGTCCACAGAGATTCCTTCGCCGGAAATGATAAGACCTAAATAGTGGATCTCTTTCTGGAAGAAGGAACACTTTGACAACTTCCCATACAATTTGTTCTCTCTAAGGCAGGACAACACTACTCGTAAGTGTTCCTCATGTTCTCTTTCGTTCTTGGAATAGATGAGAATGTCATATAGAAAGACTTGTACAAAACGGTCTAAGTACTTCTGAAATACGTCGTTCGTGAGGCTCATGAATACTGTTGGCGCATTGGTCAATCCGAAAGGTACTACGACAAACTCGTAATGTCCAAACTGAGTTCGAAAGGCAGTTTTTGGGATATTGCCTTCCTTAATTCTTAACTGATGATACCCGGATCGCAAATCGATCTTTGAGAATATTGTTGCTCCTTTCATCTGATCGAAGAGGTAATCTATTCGCGACATTGGGTACCTATTTTTCACTGTAGCACGGTTCAAGTCCCTGTAATCTATACACAGTCGTAAGGAACCATCCTTCTTCTTTACCAAAATTACTAGTGCACCCCAAGGTGAGAGACTAGGCCTTATTAGCCCTAAGTCCAGTAACTCTTTTAACTGCATTTGCAACTCACAAAGTTCTGGCGCTGTCATCCGATATGAAGTCTTGGAAATTGGTTATGCACTAGGTTTTAGCTCAATAATAAAATCAAGTTCCCTCTCAGGAGGTAACCCTGGTAACTCGTTCGGAAAAACATCCTTAAATTCTGACAATATTGGGTATTGATCTAATGAGGGTCCCTTCCTTTCATTCACTGCTTCCACTACATATAGTCGACACCCTTGCCTCAAGCATCTCTTAACCTTCATAGTTGAGATAAAGCGTAATGACACCTTTCTATGTACACCCTGTATCTCCACTGGCCTTCCTTCGTCGTCTAAACAGAGCACCCTTTTTGCGAAACAATCTACCAAAGCTCAATGAGCTTCTAACCAATCCATTCCAATGATTAGGTCATACGCCCCGAGAGCAGTGACGTATACCTTCAACCTGGTAGTACACACTCCCAGGTCTACTATACGATTATCAACACTAGGTCCTACCACTTGTTTTTCCCCTGAAGCCATCTCGACTTGTTTAAAGTCATCGTGCTTGTAGGCTGCCAACCCACTGTTTTCTAATGCAGATGGTGAAATGAAACTATTTGTCGCACCAGAATCAAATAAAATCTTAACATTGATATGATTTAGCGTACCTGATGACTCCACCATTGTGGATTGATGTTCGGCGTGGCGATTATTAACCGCTACGTAAATCTGGTGGCTGCTACTTGTTCTTCCCATCGGGGCCTTTCCTTCTCTATGCACGAATCCTGATTGTAACTCTGGGCAGTCATGCTGATAATGGGGTCCTCCACATCCCCAACAGGTAACACGAGATTGAATCTGCGCACTGTTCTGTGACTGTCTCTGAAACGAGTTCCTTCCCCTGGAACCCCTACCCCTGCTAGTTGTTCCCTGAGATGATCGTGGGCTTTCCTACGTCGTTGGTGATGAACGAGATGATGCACTTGTTGCCATTGAAATCCCTGCGGATATTGTTCTTGGTGTGACTCTGTTACCGTATGGAGGTGGCCTTGAGCCCCCTCCTCTGGGAAATGTCCTAGGGGCCTTCCCCACGAATCCAGGATGATGCAGAAAGGAAGGTCTCGTACCTCCAGTTAAGTTCATGTGTTCCTCCGCATAACGCGCATTTTCCATAGCTTTCGCTATTGAAGACGGTTTCCACATCCGCACCATAGCCCTTATCTTAGGGTTTATCCCATAGACGAAGCGCTCTGTCTGTCGTTGGTCATTATCCATGTATGAAACATATTTGACCAATTCCATAAACCTAATCTCATATTCTTCTACGGTCTTGCTTCCCTGTACTAAGGCATGAAACCCTCCTACCTGTTGTTCCTCATAGTAGGCGGGCAGATATTTCCTTCGAAACCTCTCCTTGAAAAGTTCCCAAGATACGGTGTCCGGGGTAAGATGTAGTTGTCTTTCCAGGTTGCCCCACCAGTTCAAGGTGTTGTCTCTTAACTGAAAAATCGTTATCTTCACCTTTGAGTTGGATGCATAGTCCCTTAAGGAAAAACACCTTGTCATGACTTCCAACCATGCTTTCGCGCGTTCACTGGCGCGACCCCCGGCAAACTCTGGAAGTTTTATCTTCTGCAGTTCTCGAGTGATGTCTTCGGGTGGAGGTCCTCCCCCTGAATCCCTCAACGCTTCTGGATTACCCGTTCTAGATGGTGGGGGTTCCACTTCGATCCCTGTTGGTTGTCTCCCTTTTAAAGTCTCATTTATGGCCTCCAATGAGCGCAGTATGAGAGCTAGTTCCGACGATGGTGGTGGCGGCGCTGGCGGTGTTGGCGGTGCCTGCGACGATGCTCCCCTACCTCGATTCTCTCGAGTCCTAACCATCATGTATGATTTAACCTGCATCAACCAAAGTTGTCAGGGTGAGTTCAAGGACGTTTCAAATTTGCGTTACTTAAACTAGAAAACAGGGTTAGGCATAAGTTTTTCTTTACTTGTCTATAAACAGATGTTACTCTCTTTAGGGGATTGGCTAGGTTAGGGCTAAAGCATCTAAGCTTGATTTCTTTGCCTAAGAAAACTATTGACTCATCTCGCCTCGTAGCTACGCTAGCTTTGTGCCATACTCGCCAATTCCTCTAGCTTACTTTCCTAGCGTGAATGAAACCCCCTCCCACTTATCTCGTTCTAAGTCTTTATACTTTGCATTTACGACTAAATAAGGTGACTTCCAACCTAATGTCGATGAAATGTGTCTAAGGTTATCCTTCGATGCTTGACTCGTGAGCTTTCCTTGGCGCGTTGTACATATGTGTTGAATTGTGTGTCTTGGTGGCTGCAGGTGCGAGTCTTGAGGATGGTAGAGTGGTTTTCGGGCATTGGAGCTTAGCGCTTGTGCGTTGTGGTTATATATTGTTTCTGGACTTGTGGTCGCAAGATGTAGTGAGCCTGAGGCGATGCACCGAAGCTTGGTGCTCGACTTTGACTGGTAGAATGGAATGGAGGGACTTGGCGCTTGGATCGGTGGTTGAGGGCTCGAAACTCAGTGCTTGGATGAGACATGTGGAATGGAAAGGGATTGGCGCTTGTGCTTGGCTTCGGTGACTTATGTGTTGGCTTAACATGGATAATTAGAGATTATACTTCGAGATAGTATTTTATGATTATTAATTTATTTATGTATAAGAATTTATTTTATAAAGACTCATGTGTGGCGCGTTGGTGTTTGGTTGTTTTCCAAGGCTTAGACTATGGTGAGTAGTCGTGGGTTAAAAACCCGTCTGCTCCAACAAAATTTTAATCTAACCCAAATTTAATCTAATCCTTAAAGTCATTAAATAACTTTAATGTAAATTAACTTTTTTTCAACGAAAAAAATACGCTTTATATTCAAAAGGATATAAAAATGTACATGGCTATAAGCAGGTCTATCTCGAGAAAAACAAGAACTATGCCGATGATCCAATCTATCCAAACAAAACATTGGAATATCTAGACACATCGAGACCACTGACGATCCCATGGGTGGGAAACTCTCGAGGCAAGTAGGCCTTTCAAAGATTGATCAACGAGGAAGGTCCCTCATTGCCTTCTTCCCATCTAGTAAAGCGAATGTGTCCCGATGGCAAAGACAACGCTTTTTTTGAAAGAATATCAGCCTCGTTATTTTCCTCTTTGTGGATGTGTGAGAAAGTAAGAAGATTGAACAGTTGAGTCGCTTCGCGAGTTCTCTCTTTCTAGCTCACCAGGTCCGCTACATGGAAATCTGCACGCTCGCTCAACCAATCAATGATAATTTTGGAGTCACCAAGCAGTAACAACTCATTGATATGTAATCGACTAGCCAGAATACAAGACGCCCACACTCCCATGAGTTTTGACTTCATGTTGGTTCCGTTTCCACAGTTTAGTGTCCACCGATAACAAGTTTGAGAGTTAATGAAAATCTTCCCACCCGCCCCGCAGTATAAGCCATCCTGTTGAGCCGCTCCATCGAACCAGGCCACTATTCTATCAGGTGGAATGTTAAAGATGGATCTGCAAGGTGTTGTAACCGGTAACTGTTTTCTACCCATGGCCATCTCAGCAATGATGGAATTTGCCACTCTGTGAAAAGAAGGTGGCTTATCTTCGAACAAAGTTGCGTTCCTATTTTTCCAAATATGCCAGCAGAGAAGAATAGGTAGCTTCACCTGGTTCGTTGAGACCCCCGTCCAATTCTGGAAGCAAAGAGAAGGGTCGGTACCAGACCAAGTAGACGTGAGCAAAAGAGCAGGGGTTAAGAGCTGCCACACGGATCTGGTGAATGAGCAATCTATGAAAACATGGGCACTCGTCTCATAGTTAGATTTGCAAAGGCTACACTGACTGGGCCCCTCCCATCCCCGGGCTTGGAGATTCGGCCACAAAAACAATTTGTTTTCGATTAATAGCCAGGTAAATAGTTTCTACTTTAGTGAAGAGTCACTCCTCCAGATCTTGTCGCGCCCTCGCACTGGTGTATAGGTCCAGCATTTAGTAGCTAACACGTCGTAGGCATTCTTTGCAGTGAGGGCACCGGATCTGTCCCCTCCCGTCCACAAGAGTGTATCAGGCCTATCCTGTAAACGGATGCCCGATTCCATAAGTCTGCGGGTAAATCCGTCCCATTCAGGTGCAATTTCAGAGCCCAGATCTAACTCCTCACTACTGAGCCAGCAATCGCTCAAATGTCCCCCACTGTGAGATGATTTGAACTGATAAAGGAAGAAAATATTTTTATGGTGTAGGTACTCCAGCAGTTTTGTGGAAAGCATGGCAAGCTTGCCTAATCCCATCATACTATCCCTGCCCACTTCAATCAGAAATCCATTTCCAGGATTCCACGAGAGCCAATGAAGAATGATGGGAAGGGTCTTTAGCAGGTGTTTCCAAGTGTGAGAGCCTTCTGTGGGTCTCTCGGAGGCCGATCTGAGCCATAAATGTATTGGTAAATGAGGGAAGTATTTAGCCTTTATAACCTTACTCCAGAGACCCGGCTTCATAAGAATGCGCCAGAGGGTGTTTGCCGAGAGCTCCCTGTGGAAGAAGGGCAGATTCCTGAGACCCCATCCGCCCATCTTATTTGGTTTTTAAATAGACTCCCATTTGCAAAGATGATAACCAGTAACCTTGCTGCCAGTCCAAAGAAAGGAGAACATAATTTGATGAATAGAGCTTAGAACTGTGGCCGGGATTTTTGCAAGTGCCATCCAGTAGACCGGAAGGCTTTCCAAAACGGCTTTTATGAGGATGTATCTCCCACCCAAGGAGAGTAGCTTGTTGCACCATTGAATAATTCTTCTTTCAAATTTATCTAGAAGCCAAAGCCAATCATTGTTAGTATACCTGGAGGATTTGATAAAAAAACCCAAGATAGGAAAACCCCTCCTTTAAGTCTGTTGCATCGATACCGAAAAAATCTCTCAAATTTGTTAAGAAAGGCTCCTGTGAATTCAAAGCAAGGAAAATAGATTTTTGAAGATTTATCACCAATCCAGTGGCTGCGCAGAAGGTACAAATGATGGAGTGTAATAGGGACCATTCCGCAAGACTGGCCTCAGTCAAAATTAGCACATCATCAACAAAGAGGATGTGCAGGATGTGAGACAACCCTGAGAAATTGACTCCAGATAGATTGCCCTCTGCTTGGCTATTTTTAAGTAAGATACTTAGCCCTTCAAGGATCAAGATAAAAAGGAGAGGTGATAGAGGGAATCCTTGACGGAGCCCTCTCTCACAACGAAAAGTTTTAGTGGGTTCCCCATTAATCAGAACAACCAATGTTGCCGAGGTAATACAGCCTAAAATCCAATTGGTAGTGGCAAGCCCAAAACCGCTCTGCAGCAGAATAAGGTGCAAAAAGTTCCAATTGACACAGTCAAAGGCCTGCTTGAGATCCAGCTTGAGAAGAATGGCTTGTTGCTTTCTATACTTTAAAGTGTGAATGCATTCCTGAGCGACACCAACTGCATCTAAAATTTGTCTACCTTTCAGGAAGCCAAGCTGCTCCTCCGATAGATGTTTTGAGAGTAAAGGGCGAATTCTATTGGCAATAATCTTAGAAATTAGTTTATAACAAAGATTGCAGAGTGAAATGGGACGAAAGTCTTTGAAAATTTTTGGAAGATTTGATTTTGGGATCAAGACTATAAAGGTGTTGTTTAACTATGGATTAATCACACCTCGTATTCGAGCATCCTCCACGACGTCCAGCAATTCCTGTCCCATAATATCGAAAAAGTGAAGATATAATTCAACCGACATTCCGTCGGGTCCAGGACTCTTTTATTTTTTGAAACCCTTGAGTACTGCCAATAACTCCTCCTTTGTATAGGGGGATTCCAAGGCTAGTGCCTCCTCAGCTGTCACCATGTTAGGGAATCGGCTAGCTAACTCCACCTGTGCATTGAGGATAGGTGCATTGGAAACCTGGAGAAAAGCTTTAAAATGGTTAGTAGCAGCCACTTTGATGTTTTCCTGGGCATGATGTGTTGTGCCATCCTCCTCTTCAATATCCCATAACTATTTTTTTAATCTACGAGCATTGGCAAACCGATGAAAGAACCGGGTGTTTTTGTCCCCTTCCGCAAGCCAGAGCATCCTACTTTTTAATCGCCATCTCTCTTCATCTTCGCGCAGGAATGTTGACCGGTATCTCTCCAACTCACGGATTTTAAAGTCGATGTTTGAATTGGAAGTATCCTGGAATTGTAAGCGGAGCAGAGCATCCAACTCCTTGTCGATCCTGTTAATGGCGGCCTGTTCCGCCAGTTTTTTGTCTTTTAGCCAGATAGAAGTTTGATGCTTTAAGATGGCTAATTTTTTTACCAAATTACCTTGGGGATCTCCAGGCACCGAACCAGAAAAAGTTGCCCACGTCGATCTGACCAAGCAGTTGAAAGAATCCTCCTTTAACCATAACAGATTGAATTTAAATGGTTGTCCCGCCCCAAAGCGACCCAAACCAATCTGTAAACATATTGGAGCATGGTCAGATAGAAAAGGTAGGTTTACCCATGCTCGTGCGCTTTGAGCTGGTGAAAGCACCTCTTCAGAGATAAGAAATCGGTCAAGTCGCTTGGCAATGTTGTCCGGTCCTTGTCTACCGTTTTTCCAGGTGGGTAACAGCTCGACCGGTTTCAGATCAATCAGGTTGTTTTTGAAAAATACTTGATTAAAGAAGCTCATGTGTGGATCCTTGATCGCTTTATCACCCCATATATCCAATGGACTGGTGGTTAAGTTGAGATCTCCTGCTATGATTAGGTTACTTGCTGCCAGAAGCCCTAGAGCATCTAGACGCTCCTAGAAGGCCTTGCGATCAGTACATGGGTCGTATACATTGAGAAAATTGAAAGAAGATCTTAATTCAAAACAATATCCAGATAGTAGAATCCCTCCAGGGCTGAGCATCAGTCTAAGATCAAAGAGAGATGGGTCCCACGCGGCCAGAAGTCCTCCCGAGGTACCCACCGAGCTTGTCGCGCAGATCAACCAGTTTGGCCTGAGTCTATGCATGAAACCCCTGGTTGCGGAAGCATTCACAAGTGTTTCTTGCAGAAAGATAATTGACGGTTGTGTCTTCTCCAGAAGTCTTCGCATGGAGGCAAATTTCAGGGCTCCTCCAACCCCTCTTATGTTGATGGATAAAAGGATCATGAATTACCAAATTAATTTTACACTAAATAAAACAATTAATTTAATTTTTTTTTTTTAAAGATAATTAATTAACTTTAAAAAAAAATTTACACTAAATTAAAAACAGTTAATTCAAACAATTAATTAAATAAGTTGATTGAATTAATTAATTATTTTTAAAACATTTAACTATACTTTACACTAAAATAAAAAGAATTTAAACTAACACACACAAATATATATATATATATATATATATATATATATATATAAATTTTAATAAAATAAAAAAAATCAAAATAATTTAAAAACAAGTGCGGGCACGCATGGATTCCACGCGCCCGCCTTGTTTCCTCCAGCGCCCCCTATCTAAACCCTAACCTTTATCGTCGTAACCCTAATTCCTCTTTTCCCCATCGTTTCTTGTTGCGAGGTTTCTGGTTACGCGGTCAGTCGCCATGGCCTTCTCTCATGGCTTCTCCTCTTCGTTTGTCAGGTGTTTGGTTTCTGGCGTTGGTTGATGGCTTGTATATTGTGGATTTGGTAACTAACATGTGTGTTTTGTTGCAGGATGGTACCAGGACAGAGCGAAATTGGACCATGCAATTGGTAGAGCATAAATGAATGTGAGTTTCTGTCGTTAGGGCTTTGATTTTTTTTTATGATGCCAAAAAGAGATACATGTTCATTAGGTTTAAATCTATCTTTATTTTGTTCATTGGGTAGGTTTTTAAGTTGGTAAATTCCTTGTTCCTCGTCAGAAGCCCTTTTTCTGTATGGAATAAATCACTCCTGAGGCTAAGCTAATTTTCTTAACAGAACAATATGCTAGTAATGTGATAGTATGTACGTGTAGAAACTGTTAATATGGCTTACCAGATCAAGTGTTTTTAGTTGTTTTCTATTTTTAGTTGTTTAGTTGTTTTCTGTGTATGTGTAGAAACTGTTAATATGGCTTACCAGATTAGGCTTACCGGTTAGGAGAGAGGGACGAGAGGCATTATAAAGTTTTGAAGCAAGAAATAGGAGTCATCTTCAAAAAGCCTCCGTGTTGTCTTTGTATTCATTGACTTCGATAATGAATAAACCCTTTGCACGGAAGTGTAGATCGATAAAACCTCTAATTAACCATGCTGAAGATATTTGTTCCTGAGAATAAATTATGTTGGCAAAACACCAATGAATCGACACATTAGGGCATGACTAGACAAGTACTAGGTTTCGTAGCTAATAGCTTCTGTTGGAATTTATTTTATTTTATCTGGGGATTGTTAAAGTCTTAGAACTACAACGATTAAAATGATAACTCCCCTCTGCTAGTTGCGATAAATCTAGCGCTCCCTTGTCTTCAAAATGACAGATTTGTATGAAGGTTGGGAGGGACCCTCCCCTCTCCTAAATCCGGGACCATCAAAGATAGTTTTCAAGTTACAAACAGTGAACAGTCTTCGTTCCTGTAACCAATCACCCTTTGTATGCATGTAACACCAACAACACGCACATACAAAGTGACATAGCCTTGCTAGTATGACTATCTTACTCCTTTAACACACTCCAAATCTCTTGAAGCCTAAGTAAGCTAGAATCGGTTCTCGAATACGCCCAGGGAGATAGAATCTCACACAGGTTTTGAGTTTTCATTTTTAATTTCTGCGTCTTACGTTTGTTTATAGGTCGACTATAAGAGTTCAGGGATTAGGGTTTATTTTACATTTGGAACTCTCGCAGGTAGTATTTTCATCGCAAACTACAGAAGCCATATGATTTTATTTCATCGGTGTTCTCTTTCTCAATGAATATTCATCTTTCATTAGCTATATCCTACTCTGACTGATAAAACTTTGGATGAGGTGTGGATTGGGGATGGGGTTTTTTGTACAGATGCAACCAATTCGTTCATTCGGTTTATGGTGAACCCTCATCATACATTGTTTCCATCTGTTTTTTAGCTTTTTACCCAATTGAATCTTTATTTGTTTGTAACCTCATTTTGTTTGTTATTTGCCCATTTCTCTTAAAATCAGATCAATTTGTTCAAAACTCTTGAAACCTTATCAATTACTGAAGAATTATCAAAGTAGCGAGAAAGAAAACATTGTTCTTTCGTTATCTGTAATCAAGTCGCACCTGTTTCAACCTTTTGGAAAGGAAGAAAACAAGATATAGCTTCTCATACATAAAGTGGCATGACTAAAGTCAATGTTCTTCTTCCAATTTGATAGTCATCATCTAGCCTTATACTCTTCAACACCGTTGCAGTAAGCAGAGGTTAGTTTTTAAAGCACATTGTATTTATCTTCGAAATAGTGTCCCACAGAATTAGCTTTTAATGAAATGCAAGTATATTTTTGTTATTTATGATTCTGTAATAGATAGGAAAAATAACATTGTTATTGGTTTGCAAAAATGAAAAATAAAAATATATATCAATAGAAACTGTAACAACCCAAATTGGATTGGAGACGATGACCATGTTGGCACAAAGACAAAATCTTAATATTGTGAGTGGTCAAGCCCAGGTTTCAGTTTTGAAGTCGGGCTCTGATACCATGTGTAGGAATCGAAAAATAACAAGCCTAATAAAATTCATACAATTAATCATAAAATTTATTTCTATTCATAAGCAATTCATTAATCATCGTATAATATTCAACAGAAAATTAAATTTATCCACAACATGAAATAAATTTCATAATCATCCACAAAACCCAGCAAATTCATAATTAAAAATACCTCTGCCTTATGCTAATTCCCGCTGATCTGGTTGTTCGTCCTCTCTGCTGCTTTGTCCAGCCTGCTGCTTTGACCAAACCCTGCCCAAACCGACTAACCACCCATCCAGCTAGGAGCAGCCTGTCCGGCTCCCTAGCTCCAGGATATCGTAAGGAATCCTTCCCCCCATGCCCAAAACCCCCAGCAACCTGGTGCCCCCTGTAATGATTCCCAAAAACCCCCAAAACCAAACTCCCAACACCAAAAAATATGCCAAACCAAAAATACAGTGGCCTCCTCCAAAATGCTTCCTCCCCCAAAAATCATCCCCCTCTCTCGTCGGACTCCTCCCCATCATATCTCCCCCCATCCACCGACTCCCTATCCTCCATTAATTACCTTATCCTCCCCATTATTACCTTATCCCATGCCTTTATTACCTTATCCTCCATTTAATACTTCATTCCCCCCCTACATATGTAAAGTCTTATTATTAATAATTTAAAGTTATTAAGCCCCTTTAATTTATTACTCAAATCTTTTAATGAGTGAATTAATTAATTAATTAATCATCAACAGATATGAACAATTAATTAATAAATAAATAATATTATTAAGAAATAATCATTGTTTAACTAAAACATATTAGGACAGTTAGATTATCTAATTAATTATACTTAATAAACCCTATGCAACTATTTAACCAGGGTTGTTACATAC
>JZKD02S2407388.1:251987-263367 GCA_000966675.3 Picea glauca
TCAATCTGAAGTCCAAGGGGTTTCATCGATGCCTCTGCATCCTCGAGGTCCAAAGTCCTGCACACTCGGAAGAACCCAGTCAATAACACTTGTCTATGTCAATACAACAAAATAGCATATCATCATATCCCTAATGCCTCATAATTGTAATCAAATGGCCAATAGTATAATAATCTGAATCACTTGCAAGCAAGTGTCCTCAAGGATAAGTTCGCTCAGTGCATGCAAGAGCGAGATGTTACATTTATGTGGAAAACATAGTGGACTATGCTCTAGATGTGTTGGGTGCGCTCATACTTGGCTATAGTTGATGGAATTTAATATGAGAAACAACATGCAATTACTACACATCGCTCTAACCCTACCTTGAGGTCACCACCCTCACTTGGTTCGCATTGGTGTTGGTTTCTTTGGATGGTGTTGCCTCTATTTTGCTCGGACTTGGAAAGAATAGTCGTGCTTGTTGGTTTTCTGACACTCTCCATACATGTATGATAGTTCTTACCTCTCCATTCAGGAAATATAGCTCCGCTCATAATAAAATCATGATGTTGGCTCTTAGATTTTTTTACAGACTATGTTTTCTTCCAAAGTGTAAATGGATGTATGTGGTATCACGACTTTGCAAATTGCATTTAAGTGGATGTTCCTCCTTGTTGGCATTTAAATTTTTCAAGCTGAGCATAGTGTTTGAAACTCCTTTCTGTTTGGATTATGTGATTGCGTTATGCCCAGAATGAATACTGCTTCTATGATATGACTATTGGAAAATAACTATGGAATTTCTTTTGGTTTCACTCATCTCTAATCATTAAAATTCAAGGGTTTATTTCTCTCTGTGAACAAAATAATCGTTGTTTTTCTTAATTCCAGTACCCAATCTTTGGAATACTTGTAGCTCCTTCAAATTAACTTTCAACTATTTGTGAATATATGGGAGTGTTTTCCTTGCGCCCAGACCTTGATTCTTTTATCTGGTGTATGGAAATTAAGATACTTGAACTCTGGTCTTGATGTATGTTATAAGTGATTAACCCAACAGTGGGAAGATTGGTTGTTTTTGTTAATTCTTGTCTCACTCATTATTTATCCATGGGTGTTTTGTTGATTTTGAAGTTGTATAATGTTAAAATAAAGGTTTTGGCAAATGATGTTGATGTTGATTTTTTTTAATAAATACTATTGGATATAATAGAACAATAATCATCTTTCCCTTCCATGCTCTCACTTTTTCTCTCATTATATAGCCCTCGCCTTCCCAAATACATTTTAAATATTCCTTGTTCTATTATTATGAATTTAATTTGGTTGAAAAGAAAAAGGATTAATAATAAAAGAAAAGGCTAGCTTATGATTGGTGTTGGGAAATTGGATATGGATACATTTTATGTTACTTTTGCATTTTCTTGAACAGTATTCGTTGGTCACTTCCCATCCATGTTTCCACTGTTTCACTCATTATAACCCCCTCATATTCTCAATAGCCCTACCACTTCATGTTCAAATGAAAAATTGATTCTTGAGTGTTAAGATATTGATGGATGGATTGAATGTTCTTTGTGGTGAATGATAGAGCCAATATTTTGATTTTATTTAGGTAGAGTATTGATGCATGGATTGTTAATAGTTTTTCATGACATGTTGGAATATTTCTTCAATATGAGCTTCTTAAGCAAGGCAAACAGTGGAAAATGTGTTAATAGAGGCAGAGGAAATTAGTACAGGGGGCATAGAAGGCCACATTTTTCAATACATTTTGATGTTGATCCACAGGAATTAAATCAGCTCTTTCAAGCTAGGTTCTTCAACCTAGTTGGCCATGGGATCCTCCAACCCTGACCTGAGAGACCTCCCTTCCAGCCACATCAAAAATTTTCTGGTATCTGTGTTCCCCCTCATGTGTCTATGCATCCAAAACCGCCTGCCAATAATGGTTGGCAAGAGATTGTCCATCAGCCTGCTTCTCATCACCATGGATGGCCTACTGCGTCTTTTCCATCACCCCCTTCTCCACTGTAAAAAAATCCAAATGCTCAAGCTGATCATGTTTTCTTACCCATCTAGTCTTCTCATACAAGTAAAAGGCTAAAAATTGATGTTTCCAAGCCAAAGACAGGTAAAGGAAAAGGAGTGCCACTTCCTCCAAGTCATCCAAATATTCCTCTAGATATGTGTCCTCTCATCTTCATATCAAAGACAATTTATCCCATGTCATTAGTGAGATTCACCCTCAAGGTTCTGATCAACCTAAAGTTGCAATAGAAAGATCAAAAGAGTGCAACAGTGAAAATAGGCCAAATGCCTCTCATATTAAATATGTTTTGTAATGATGATTAATGTTATTTTCTATTGAGGAAAGTCTTTTTATTTTGACAATATTTCAAACAACAAATGCATATTTAGACAGTGTTTTGGACAACATGGATACACTGACATTTTTGGACATAGTCATGTTATATTTTTACTAATATGAAAATATTTGATCCTTAATATGAAAATGGGATTTACAAGGAGGATGTTTGAATAAAATGTTTGGGGTTTGATACGTCATATTTTGCTGACTATTAAAAGAAATTGAAATGGGATTCATAAGGGTTCCCACCTATTTAGTTGTTATTTAATTAGACCCTTATTTATATAATATTATTTATTTGTCTCAACTAATTAGTTAAGATAATTAGGCTTAACTAAAGAAAGGTAGTTGAACTACCATAACTTATTGAGAAGGAATAAAATCTCAATCAAATGAAGAGATAAGGTTAGAGATAATAAAGGGAGAAATTTAGCCATAAGGTTTTCTCTATACTTGTGAGATACTTTTCATTTTCCATTCATTCTAAGTTTACTAGAAGATTTAACCATCTTGATGAAAGAAAGGTCTTACTGAAGGCATTATGATTCAAAACTAAATCATATATTTCAGTAGTTTGTTTTAAAGGTGTATGATTTATCTTTGACAATCTATGTGTTATTGTCTATTTATAAATTAATTTTTATGGATCATAAAGAATATTTTGTAGAGTCAAGTGACAACATTTTATTGCAAGTTGATCCAGATATTTAGCTTCAGTTTTCTTTTGTTGTCAGATTCTTTTTGTATGGTGTCCATCAGAGGCTTCTAAATCTAACTTTCATCCCTACCCTCACAAGGGTTTGTAAAGAGAATTCATCTTTGTATCTCATAATGAAATCACTATAAAAATCATACTTTTGATTTCAGTCTCACATATGTGTTTTTGATGATTTGGTTCATATTTCGCTTTTATCTCCATGTACACACTCATGTAATTTATGTTTAGTTTATTTCTTTGCACAGTTACAAACAATATATCAAAAACTAGGTTTGGTCCCTTGTAATTAGTACCCGTGGATTAAGTGATTGTTTCTTTTATTCTAAGTTTATAAACCCTAGGTAACCTTCCCAACTATCTTTCCTTAGCCCAAAAACATCTGAAAAATGCTTGAGCAAGGTTCCTCATACCTTTTCCTCAACAACGTTCAATCACCACCCGATCACCTGCCACATGACTTGGAAATGTGCCCAAAAATAACTTAGGATAAGAGAACTTATATTAAAATAAATGAGGAGGGTTCACGACGTTACCTGAATTAATGCTAAAAGGGTTATAGAAATGTCCAAGTATAAGACTATATAGTATATAGTATAAGCATATATCGTCCTCTACAGTATAAGAATGGATCATTCAGATGGATCAAGGATATGGAAAGAGTCTTAGAAATCATCGTGGACCTGTGGTATTACTTCTCAAGAATCGTTGCAGAGTGTGGTAAGACTCAGTGAAAAGAGTGGTAAAAATTCTAAGTGTTGAGAATCGATCGGAAAGAGAGATAAAAGGTAGTAAAAAGAGTTGTGGACATAGTAAGAAGAATGTCAAAAATCAAGTGTTGAAAAGTGGTCGAATGGATGGGCATAGTATATGGAGGAGTCGTAAAGATCATTGACCCATGGAGTTATGGAGGTAAGACTTGGTAAAAAGAGTTGTAAAAAATTCCAAGTATGGGTGCATAATGTGGGTTGTGAAATCGAGGGTGTGTTGTTAAGGTTGTGGAAATGAGGTATAGTCATAAGAAAGATCACTGACCTGCGCTAATTCATAAGAAATATGACTAAGTGCTAGAGAGGGGTTATGTGAAATATGGGGAAAAAATGAAAAGAAATACGTGAAATATGGAAAGGAAAATGGAAAAATAAATTAAGAAAGGAAAATAGGAAATAGAAAATGGGAAAGAAAGGAAAATAGAAATGGAAATGGAAAATGAAATAATGAGAAAAAATGGAAATGGAAATAGAAAATTGAATGTGGAAATGGAGAAGTAAGGAAAGGAGAGTAAGAAATGAAAGAGGGGAAAATGGCTAAGTGTGGAATATAGAGTATGGAGAGTAGAGTGGAAAAGGGGAAAATGGTTAAGTATAGAGAGGAGAGTAAGGAATGAAAGGTAGAAAAATGGCTAAATATGAGAAGTGAAGGGAATATGAGAGTAATGAGAAAATGGCTAAGTAAGATATGAGAGTGTGAGAGATGAGAGTATGACATGAGAAGAGAAGTGAAGAGATAAGAGAGGGAAAATGACTAATTATAGAGATGGAACGTGTTAAAGTGATGGAGAGGAGATGGAAAGTGTTAGAATGACTAAGTATGAGAAGAGAAGAGAAAGGAGAGGGAAATGTAAGATGAAAAAAACTAAGTGTTGCACATGGAAGAAGAGGAGAGGGGAAGAGGGGCACAACACTTAGAAAAAATTTCATCTTCAAAGTTCTTTTTGCAATCTCTCTGTCGAACTTCTGGAAAAAATTATAAGTATCTTGGGCGTACAAACTCAGATTTTGATTTCGTAAAATGTATGATGAAGCTAAGACTGAGAGCTACACCATGAGCTGATAAGAATGCACAAATTATTCCTTCTGATATATATACTCTTTGGAATATATATATATATATATATATATATATATATATATATATTCCAAAGAGAGAAAAAAATGAGGTGACAATTTTTTTTATCAACAAGGATTTGGTAAATGTTGAAGAAATGGAGAAAGAATTTGAAAATGAAGCAATAGAACCCAACTTCGGATCAACACTCCATCATAATAAAATAGATCCATTTCCTGAAGATCTTGAGACTAAAAAATGAACAAAAAAGGCAGCAAAAGACAAAGAGAAGGAAGAAGAGACACTCGAGAAAATAGAGGAGGAAGAAGAAGATGAAGATGATGAGGTTAAAGAACCAAATCCAACAATAAAGGTTCACAATGAACCTTCTAAACCCTTTGTTGTAATCTCGAAGAAAGGACGAAATCCCTCCCCTCCTCTCACAAGGGGAAGGAAATCCACAACTAAAACTCTCAAGTTATTAGGAATTTAAGGAGTTTACTTGGGCAAGGGAGCGATTTCACTTAACTAGTAATAATTATGTTATATTTTTATACTTTCCTTTGTAATCAATTTGTAAGGATCTATTCATATCATATAATATAGGAATTTGGCAAAAAAGAAATTGCAAGAAAATCCACCTTCTCTTTAATTCTTTGTGGGGAGAAAGAAAATTTTGAAATACTAGAAGATTGACAAGATTCTCAAACACCTTTTGTATAATTGTTGTGAACTATGCTACAACCTTTTTTAATACAAATATCTCCTAATTAATATTAAAAAACTGATGTAATCCATTTTATAATCATGATAATTCAATATAAGCTTTTGAAATAACATTCTTAATTCTTAATTTATTATTTCTACTTATAATAATCTATATATAAAAAAAAATCAATTAAAAAATATTAATAACATTAAATTTGTATAAGATTCTTTTTAAAATAAATAGTTTTATTTTGCTTATAAAAACTATTGAAATATTAGTCAATAATAAACTTCTATAAGATTCTTTGTAAAGTAATAAAAATCAGCGTCCTATTCTTTCATTAAAAAATATTCTAAAATTAATTCTAATAAGTTTTTATTATATAATCTACAGTTACGTATTTACTTCCAATAAGTTAAGTTTGTATTATGTAATACACTTTATAATCGAATGAGATTCCTGTATAAGATTCTTTCTTTTTATAATCGTTTATTCTCCACGTACAATAACAAGAATGGAAAAAACGAGGATGTGAGGCTAGCCAACCTACCATATCAAATAAATAAAGCTTAATATATTTTTATATTGCAATAAAGAAATATCTAACTTAAAATAATAATATCCAAAACTGTCCGAATTGATCGGCTTTATCCCGGCAAGCTCAGTTGTGGATTGATATTTAGAGATTTAAAATATTGGGAATAAGCCACGCGTATGTTGCCCCGCTAATTTATTGGTGGGCGGCTACTAAAAATGAGGAATATAAAATTGGGTATCGCTGAGGGCGTTTGGTCAATATGCCATAAATTAATGAGGATGTGTTTGTGACCAGCCGTTTGATCGCCGCCACTTAAATAACGTTTTTTTTTTAATTATTATTTGTTTTTAAATTTGACAACCTGACGATTGTTACTGAATTTTTCTATTGTTTGGTCAGCTCGATTGTTGAATTGAATATTTCCATTGTTTGAATTTTGATTTTGGTCATCTCGATCGATTCAGATACTTTATTGATCGATTCAGAGATTTTATTTTACTCTATAATCACACGTTCAACAAAGATTAAGCGAGATTGCAGTGTGTGATTGAGGCGGGCGACTTCTTACCAGATTCGTAACAGAAATAAGAATATGGTTAAGAAATAAAACAGAAAGACTGCCGTTAATCCTACGTTATTGTGATCTTGTTGGATGTGCTGTTGCATGATTTGATACCTTCATCATCACACGCCGAGATAAAAGAACATACGACGACGTCAAATAAACATACAAGTGCAGTTAATAAAAATTACCAAAGCTAGTTGAGCTTGACCACCTAGAGGGGCTATGACACCACAAGTGGGGTTTATCTTTAAAAATATCTACCATTTGAGTTTCAAAGCTAAAAGGGGATAAAAGGAGTGGAGAAAACAAATTTGTTAATCTAAGCCAACATCTCTTAAACATTAAATTTGTTAATCTAAGTCAACATCTCTTAAACATTTTCTCCTCCACATTCTTGAAACTGGGGAAAGAAGTTGAGTTTGAATTCTTTTTCCATTATGCATGAGGAAAATTCGAATGAAGAAAGAAGGGTTGTTAGAAATGTGGGGGAAAAGAGAGTTTTTGGAAGTTATACAACAAAAATGAAGAGTCAAACCTATRATAGAGGAAACCAACCATGAATTGTACCTTGTAGACCTTGAGAAAAAGCCAAGAAATCATGGAAATTCTGTTGAATCTTGAGATAACACCCTAGACCTTCTATGGACACATTGAATAGGACAAGAATGAGCAATTTTTTATGTATTGTACAAGACCTTCTATGGACACACTGAATAGCATGAAAATGAGTAATTTATGAGATATTGTACAATAAAGGATGTCCTCCTTGTGTTGTGTGAGGTAGGTATGTGGGTGATTTAGTGTCGCTCTGTTGTGAAGAAACCAATAATAGAAATTAGTGGTTTGAATCTATGTAAGTCTGAATTTCAGAGTTATTTATCCCTACTCTACCCTCGTGATATCATAGCTCGATTAGGAGGTGGCATCCGCTATAAATTTATTTCGGTTAGATGGAAACTGCTCACTTAGTTGATTATTGGTCTTAGCATATAATTTTATACAAATATTTGATTCCAAAAATTTAAAGGAATGTATTCTTTTATTTCTTTCAAGTCCATCTTTAATTATGTATTTTGGTTATTGTGTATTGCTTTACTTCTATTAAAACATGGTACATATGTTGATTGTGAAAACAATGAAAATTATACAGTCTTTCAAAAATATAGGATTTTATGAGCCTTTTATGTTGTCAAAGTCATGCTTGATGATTTATTGTAATTAAAAAAAAATGGAATGATTCTTTTCAGCTATACGCTAAATTGATTTAAATGGAGTTTTCTCTCACGATTTATGATTTGCAATTATTATCCACCACATCACTCTACTCTGATTTGAAGTTTGATATCGCTCGTCTTAGAACATATCATTAATGACATTTATGGGATATTCATGGTTATTATTCTCCATGAATGGATCCCAAGAGTGTTCAAAATTGCTTAAATTTCTAAAAAGCATTAGTGGGATATTTTCCACTTGTTAACTCATGGTTGTCTTGGAGGATTGTAGATGGTATAAAGGTGAGAGTAGGGGTTCATCCATGGGTGAGGGTAAAATGATTACACATTGTTAGGTATATTTTTTTATTTTCTTCATAATCAAAGCATTCATAATATTTATGTTGTGTTCACTCATTCTTAAATCAATCTTTGGAGGGAAAATTGGAAAGCAACAAAGGAACTAGGATTAGTTGGGAATTTGTCTTTAGAATGGTGTTCATATCTATATGTTCTTATAAAAAGTTCTATAAAATTAAAGTCTAGGGAATATTCATAATATTTATGATGTGTTCACTCATTCTTAAATCAATCTTTGGAGGAAAAATTGGAAATCAACAAAGGAACCAGGATTAGTTGGGAATTTTTCTTTGGAATGATTGTAAGGCCCGTCCAAACAGATCCTTATAAAACATAAATTTAAATATAGAATGATATCATAATTTCTATTATGTTCTCTATTCAACATAATAACAACTCACTATTCAACATAATTTAAAAATGAGCAGCATGATAATGAATAACATATTCAGCATAATAAAAAAAAATGAACATAACAATAATGAAGATAGCATAATAATGATAATAAATACATCAAACTGATGTTGTTCTTCAACTCTGCCCAAGTTGAATCTCTACCCAAAACTGATTAACCTCCTAGCCAACTAGGAACAGCCTATCTGGCTCCTTAGCCCTAGGATTCCTTACGGTTTCCTGGCCCCCGAGGCCAAAATTCCCAGCAACAGGTGCCCCCTGTGGAAGTCCTCAAGCAAGCTCCTCAAGCAATCTGTCAATAAAACCAGAAATACAGATGCAGTCCAAAAATGTTTTTCCCTCCACCTTCTCCCTCTATCTTTCAAAAATTCTCCAACCAAAATAAAAAATGAGATCCTCTTCCAACTGCTCCCCTCCTCTCTTATCCTCATCTCTCAAGTCCCCCTCATTAATCCCCCAACAACCTTATCCTCCCATTAATTCCCAAAAAACCTTATCCTCCCATTAATTACTTCACCCACTTTTAATAATAAAATAATAAAAAACTCATTTACTATATTTTAATAATTAATTAAATTCAAATTTAAAAATTAGGATAAAAATTAATCAATTTGAGTTGTTACATACACCCACCCTTCAAGAAACTTCATCTCGAAGTTAGAGTAATTTACAATACAAGGGTAACGACACATGATTCATACATCCACATCAAATAAGCAACACCATCAATTTAAAATACTTACGCATACTAGTGTACATGTGCAAGGCATAAATGTGTAGATAGCACATAAAGGACTCGTACATGTATTAATGAAAATAATTATCACACCTAAAGTCGTTCTTGTATGTGTTCAATCCAATCAACAGGACCATTCATTTCATAAAAGATAGTAAACTATTTAAATGTTCATGAAATTCCTCATTTACAATAATTTAGCACAAGCTACATTCACTTAGATAATTTTAGTTTAGTTAAGTATATATATATATATATATATATATTAAATAAAGAGGAAATCCAGAAATTCTTCTATAAGGAGAAATCCCCACACGCTCTCAACTACTTCTATTCATCCTTCCTCCCTAACTTACTTCCATCTTCCATCCCTATCCTTCATCTGCTAGATTATCTTGGAGCGTCAACTATATTGACCTAACTCCAAATAGAACCCATAAGCGAAAGTATCAACTCTCTTGACCAAGCTTCCCTAGTAGGCAACTGACAGTCATCATCACATGTCTAGGGGAGCATGAGCTAACAACGTCCTCCCATGACTCTAGGTTTCATAGGATACACAGTGGGAAATGCGTCCACCCCTCTTAATAGGACTAGGGTCCACACCCTACAATGGAATATACAGTGGCAATGGAATATACAGTGGCACCGTGTTGCTGGGAATTTTGTCATCGTTTATTCAGTTTTTAGGTAGTCTCACCACCTGAAAACCTGCATTGGTCCATATATCATAACAGTGCATTTGTACCAATATAATTTCTCATACAAATATTCATACCATATTGTTTCTCGGTCGGTGGTCATGACATCCACTCTTATTACCATTATCCCTTGGCTATTTCATAACCCACTGACCTGCAAATTAATCTATAACACAAACTCATACATATCTATGCATTATCATCATATAATTTCATACAACCATAATCTCAATTCGGTATCCATGTACCAACAACTTTAATATCAAAGTTTTCAAGTTAGAAATAGGTCTCATAATATCCCCATAATTCAATTGACGTTACTTGTTCATAGAATTTTCATTTACATAGTAGATCGCATCGTATCCATCATCATTCAAATAATATTTAAACATTCATAGAATTTACATTCTCATAATAGATCGCATCATATCCATCATCATTCAAATAACATTTAAACATTCATAGAATTTACATTCACATAATAGATCGCATCATATCCATCATCATTCAAATAACATTTAAACATTCATGAAGGTTCCTACGTCTTAAAAGTTCAAGTGTATCATTAATAGTTTCACTGTGAATAGAAAATAAAGGTTGATTAGGCCTTAAGTAATTCTCGCTATCTAAGTCAAAAGGTGGCATTACATACACTCTCCCTTCAAAACAAAACTTCTTCCCAAAATTATGGTCATTCTCAATATAAGGAAAAATTCATGACACAACTTATGTGTGTCATCTATGATAGAAAACCCTATTCTATATTGGTCCCCTTGTACCTTCACTGATTAAAACATGTTGAGGCTATTAATATATTTATTACAACTACCCCTATTTAGTAAGCACCTTACCGTGTCTTGACTCTATTTTATTGTAACTTTTAATTTAATTAATGATAAGACACACTTTTGTTATAGATTTATTCTTCCTAAGTTCCATATATGACTTCCATATATAAAGTATAGTCTATTTGTTTGTTCATTAGCTAGAACGTTAGCTTATCATCAGTTCTCTAGTTAAGTGAATCTTATATTGAGTTCGATATAAACTTCCTTAATTCATACATACAATTCCACCTAGGGTATCTTGATAATTGTAAACAATCCTTATTAACTTTGATCATCTTTCTAATGTAATTAACTCCCTTTAATTCCCTTATTATAGTATTGTCCTTATACTATAATTCTCGTTCATGCTCTCACTTACTTTTGTGTGTTATGCTCTAACCTACTTATATATATATATATA